>JASDQU010306201.1:25543-37424 GCA_032191745.1 Picea mariana
TATTGTTAAAGAATATGTTTCATCTCTTTCTATGCCATACGTGATTTTCCATGATATTTTGTTACTCGGCACTGACAAATTAGAAGCATGTTCTCATAATATCATATTCTTTCTATTTTCAAATTAGAAGCATGTGATAATATCATATTCTTTCTAATTACACGGTACATAATTATTATTGGTACATAATTAATATTATGATTTTTTTTTTAATGATGTCAAATATATTAAGATGTTCATGTACATGAAATTTGATTGAGAAAAATATATAAAATGTAATTTTATGTTATAATATATTATGTTATAATTATTTGATTTTTTATAAATATTTATTAAAAAATAAAAAGAAAGATATATAAGGTCAATATTTGTGTAAATTATTTTAATTGAGATATTTGACTTATTTTGGAGTAAATCTTTAAATTATTTTTGATTAATTATAAATTTGTTTTTTTTTAATGTAAGGAAATGAATTAATAACCCAATATCCATTGACATTTTATATGAGTGAAAATCTACCCATTACATTCACTAATAATGACTATCCTTAATATGAATTGACAACTCAATTATGATAAGTTTTTTCATCAGTTAAAAACTTAAATACTTAATTATGACATTTACTTAATAAAACTCCATAATCTAACCTTTAAAGACCACTTGTTATAATATGAATTGATCATTGTTCTTCCTCATATATTCACACTTAATTGTTTTATTGTTCATTTAAATTTCTGTGGTGAAAATTAAGTTCAGAATTAGTCGGAAAATCCACAGTGTTGATGACATCTTGTCATTGTTATTATATATTTATAAACATAGCATTTCAGTGATATTTATACTTGCAATATTGGATAAAAATCTATATAATCTACCATTTAATAATCACTTGATTTAAGGATAATTGGTCATTGTTCCTTTTCATATATTTTAATTTTAATATTTTATTATTATTTTCTGGTTTATATAAAACAATTAATATATGATTGAATAAATTTTTAATTCTAAAATTTCAATTAAACATTTTTTCTAATTAAATTAATGTTACAATTTCACTAATCTAGATCAAATGTATTAAATGTAGTTTTTATAAAGAAAACATTTTTTAAGATGAAAAAACCTATTATAACTTAGTTATTAATTAGATTAAATAATAAAAAATAAAAATATATATATATACATATAATAAAATTCAATTTTTAAAATCAATTTTAGCATTTCAATAAATTAATAAATATTTTTATATTTTTAAAGAAAAATAATTCATGGTTTTTTAAATAATATATTGTGATATATACATATGTTATATATGAATGTGTGTGGTGTAACCCAAGAGCTTTGATTTCTTTTCATTGATTTATAAGTGATGAAAACCAAATTGTCAAATATGAACGAAGTTTCAATTTGTAGGTTGTATTGTTCTCAATCTAAACCATTTGAGACTCATCTAGGCACCATCCATTTCATTGATGTATTTATTTTGATTTATAATAGATGGTTGTTATAATCCAGACACTATTTGAGATTGATCTAGGCATCATCTATTTTGATTTGTAATAGATGGTTGTTATAATCTAGACACTATTTGAGATTGATCTAGGCATCATCTGAGATTGTTTGGTGGATGAATTTTGGATAGATTTATTCTGGTGTATTTAGCCTATTGAGTGCAAACCAGACCTAATTATATAGAAAATTACATTGATTTGTACCATCCAAGACCATGTTGTGGATGAATTATGGACATATTTATTCTTATCTATTGTTGAGCTTATGGAGCACAAGCTAGCGCTAATTTATGTGGACATATCAGTATTTAGTGGTTCATTGTTTTCTCACATGGGCAACTCATATCAAGCGAGACTCTTGCATAATTGTAAGGTTTCATCTAACTCCTAGGTTAAAGTTTAAGAATATCTCATCAAAACCAGGAAAATTTGTGGAAGTTTTCTTCCTTAGATTTGGTTATTGTTCCCTAGTTTGACCTAATCAAGTACACAAGTTCTTTTTATCACTCTTGTTTTTTGTTTATCTCCTCTAGTTTTTAATGAGCAAATCACCGCAGTTACCAAAATCTCTTGAGAGGCCTAACAAAGTAACCCTAGACAAGTTTTATGAGCATATAAAATATTTAGAAAAATGTAGATAAGGGAGAAAAGCCAAACTTCAAATAGAGTAAAAAGTGATGTTTGATAATAAGTTTAGATCATTAAAAGACAAGATTCAGAAATAGATAGACAATTGGATTTTAGGGTTGTATACCTGCAGAAAATGGAGGTTAGATTACAAGAAATGATAAACAAGGCCAAGAAAAGATACAATCAACCCAAAAAGGAGAGGTCAATAATATTCAAAGTTGTAATATGAGAGACAATATTAAAGAGTTAGAATAAAAATTAATTAAAAATTTGGCCCTAAATAGTTTGGAAAGTAAAATGGATATCAAATCCATTAAAGAGGAAATGAATAAGCTCTTAGATTTAGACCACGAGTATAACAAAAGAGCCTTGAACCTCATATTTCTTATTATAAAAGAGGATAAAAATAAGGACACGCTAGCAATAGTCAAGGAAGAAGTACAAAAAAATTATAAATTGAAACAACTTGTAATTTGCCTCATATAAGCAAACAAGTCAGGTAAAATAATCGAGCATAAAGATAGCTTAATTCAGGTTAACATAAGCTCTAATGACCATAAATATGACATACTCAGTAAAACTCCAAGATTAAAAGGGTCAAGGAAAAATTATAAATAAAGACTTCATTCCAGAAGACCAAGCGAAAATAAGGAAGTTCTAAAGGTAAAATAATCTAGGAAGGAAGGAAAATGGGCAATAATTAGGAATTGAAAAGATACTATTAGGGAGAGAGACAAAAAAGATAATAATAAATAGGAATTTGGGACACCCCTAATCCTTTCTTGGAACTATCATGGCTTTCCATGGAGAAAAGGGCCCATGCTAAGTTGGATCGAGAGTGAAATTGGTATTATATTTATGGTTGAAACTTGGGAACATGAAGAATTTAAGATCCCTAGCATAGAAGGATTTGTGGTTGGTATGGAACAATAAATCCTACTGTAGAGGGATTGGAGGCATAGATTACTACATAAAAAAAATAACATTTCCCCTCACATTAGGCTTCATAAGAAAGACCCTTTCAGTAAGTATTTATGGAGGGAGATTTCAAATATTAATGCTAAGAATATTTGTATAGCGATTTATTATTTCACTCATATTAATTATACCTTTTATAAGAAAAACAATTTAGATAAAAATTGTCCTTACAATAGTTTAGAACAAGATATTTGCAATACGAGAAATGAAGACAATATCCTCCTACTATAAGAATTTAATGTAACCCTAATCCTTTTTGGGTAGATGAGGACCTCGTTTTAGCTAACAGATACAAAAGAAGCTCTGAAAACTTGGTCCAGAATGTTTTTGGTACTAAGCTAATCAAGCTCTAGAGTTCTCAAGGTCTGATAATTTGCAATGGTCTAATGAAATGGCCAAAATCCAACTAGATGACTTGTATTTATTGTTTTGGAAACTAAGTGTCATGGATTATGTGATATATGATATCACCGTATACAACCAAACAATAAATTGTGACCTCTTAAATGGCCATGATCCCAACTCTATTCATATACCTTTAACCCTAACTCTAAGCTTTGTTATGCACAAAATCCTCATTGAAGGGAATTTCGATAACCAAAAGAATGTACTCTTTCATAAAAATAAAGTTGATTTTTTCAAAGGATTTAAATAATGAATTAAATATCATGTCAAATAAGAACAATATTGAATACTTCTACCCTCTCTACTTCCATTAACAAGTTCTCTATTGAAGTGCTATGAAAAAGAAAAATAGAATGATCAGCCCTTGGTAGATAATGAGTGTAAAATTTCTAGAAAATCCATTAGGGAAGCTTCTAATGAGTCCTTAAAATTTGGTAAAATAAAGAGATACAAAGTCATGATTAAAAGGGAAAAAGTTATCGTATAAATAGAAAGAAATATATTCTCTTGCATGTATCTAAGATAGATCCTAAGAAATTCTAGAGGCAGATTCTAACTCATAAAACTAAAGAAAACAATATGATTCCCTTGAGGGACTAAAATTCATACCTTAAAATACTTATGAATCACTTAATGTTGTAGACAACATTCCAAATGTTTCTACAGAGAAATAATTTTTTTCTATAGAAGACATAGAATTTGGGGTTAAAAATCTTGAAAAGGAGAAAGTTAAGGACATTGAAGGCTACCAAGTTGAAATCTTAAAAATTAGAGAACCTATCTTCATCCTTAACATACACAAGCTCTTCAATTTAGAAATCCAACAAGACTTCCCTAAACCATGAACTCAAAGTTGCATAGTACCTATTTTTAAAAGTGGGGATAAAAGAATTCCCTCTGATTATATGACCATTATGATTACCCCCTTTTAGCCAAGTAATGTGGAATTATTTTGGAAAAGAAGACCAATGTATGGCTAGAAAGACACATAAAAAACACTAAAGGCCAGGCCAGATTTAGGAGCTACCATTCAACTATGGACCACCTTGTTATGCTTATGATCATTGTAGAGGAGTGTCACAATTATAAAACCAATCTCCTATGTTGTTTTGTAGAATTTAAAAAATATTTTGACACTGTGCCTAAGACTAACCTTTGGAATAGGTTAGAAGAGCTGAAAATTCCTTTCTTTCGAGTTGCAAGATGTTACACTAAGGTTGTACAAGAACGTTATTGACAAGTTTATGAACACTAAGGGCTAGTCAGAAGAAATTAATTGTAATATAGGAGTCAACAAAGGTTGTCCCCTGTCTCATACCTTTTTTAGCATATACACTGATAAGTTAGAAGATTTTTTGGAAGAAACAAGCTATGTTAGCCCAAATCTTGTTGGTGTAGTTGTAATCCTTCTTATGTACACCGATGATATTGTTCTTATGGCGAGGAGTCTCTATGATCTTGGAAAGCAACTAAAAATCCTCGAGGATTTCTACTCTACTACAGCATGACTATTAACACAGAAAAAACGAAGGTTGTGATAATTAAATCCAAAAATATCACTTACGGTAATTTTATGTATGACAACAACAACTTGGAGGAAGTCCCTTGATACAAATATCTTGGAATCAATATTCATCACAAGCTTAACTAGAACTATAGAATTGAGAAAATGATAAATGGAGGGTGGAAAGCTTATTATGGACTTGAAAACAATTGTTAATCAATAGACCTCTGGCTATGGGATAAGATGAAATTCCTCTTTGAGACTCTCATCACTCATTTTATCTTATATGGTTGTGAAGTTTGTGGTTGCATTATCTCATTTTATCTTATATGGTTGTGAAGTTTGTGGGTGCATTATCTTTAGAGAATCATAGAGAAAGATATAACGAATCCAAAAGTGTTTTATCATTTATAATCTCAAAATTAAAGGCAATTTACCCTATCCTATCCTCTTCATAGAAGAAAGTCTTCATGGGTCGAAAGAATTTATCATCTTTGTGACACTAAGAGGGTTAACTATGAAAAACACTTCCTCCTAGAATGTCTTGTGTGCACCCACATTATATCATAATTTCTAAATATTTTTCACAATACCAACCTTCCTAACCTTTTAAATCATCAAAACTATGGTGACCTTGGAAAGTTTCTATTAATGCTCTCCCAACACATAAATAAAATTCTAAACAAATCGTGATAGAGCTATTGGTTTCGATGAGCCTCGTTCTCCATGCCGTTCTAGGTTTGAAACCCGCCGCTATCGAGAGGAGACACTAAAAAATATAGCGAGGAGACACTAAAAAATAAATCCAAATACCCCTCGATCGCCAAAATTCTAAAAAAATCCAAATAATTTCTTACCCTTCTTAAAATTATCTCATCTTAAATGCACATTAATCATCATCTAAATAATTCCTTAACCTTCTTAAAAAAAAACTACCATCATCATCAATCATCAAGACTTAAGACTTTAGTTGTGACATATATTTCATTGACTTTCCAGCTTCATTGACTTTCCTTGTGACATATATTTCATTGACTTTCCTTGTGACATATAAGATTGTTTGTTTTAGATGATATCATCATCGATCATCAAATTTCATTGACTTTCCTTCTAACATATATAAGGTTGTTTTAGGTGATATCATCATCAACTTTCATTCACTTTCCTTACACGTATAACGTCGTTTTATATAATACCCGGTGTTACCTAATCATTATCATCAAGATGTTTCATTAACTTTCGTTACACATCAGGTTGTTTTATATGATACGACGTGTATCATCACCACCACTTGACCAATCTTGACTTCACTGGGCGTGGCATGCTTTACTGTTGCATATCCTTTACTAAGTCCGCTTTCAAGTCACCATAAAAGAATAGGGCAAACCAAGCATTTTAATGTGGTTGCCATACTGCCCAGAGCCAGCTGGAGTTGGGTTCTCTACCAGCCGTACCTAAATTACATAATCCAAGGCGCGATTTAACTGAAGGTAACAACGTTGAGGACGGACTCGATTTTAAAAGTAATCGGTGCAGAACCAGAGTCCCGATGGTATCGTTCTTGGCCTCCCTGCCCTGCAAACTCAAGAGCTTTTGGTGTGTTCATGATCACGGCCCAGCGCCAACAAAGGCCCAAAAGTCGATGAAAGGGGAGAAAGATGAGGAGGGGTCCTTCGAGCTCAGAAACCAAGGAGGATGGAAAACTATGCCTTTTATCATAGGTGAATTACTACCCATATCAGTGTCATTAATGGTATCACTGTGGGCTGGTTGAATATTGCTAACTCAATGCCTGCTCCCACAAAAATGCATTTTTTAAAATAAAATATCTGGTAAGTATTTTAGTCTTTCCAATGATTGAGGGGCTATGCGTTGCTGCCATGGTCTGAGTCCTCTCATTATTTCATTTGGCCGGTGTCAAAATATGTCTTTGTCTGATATGTCATTCAATATTACGTTCAGCTCTGTTTTATTGGTAATAACTAGGTAGCTAGGCATGACTAGTCTGCTTCTCTTCACATACGATTTCTGTGTTCTGGCTAGTTTTTCCTGTTTTTATTCCTCTTTGGTCTTGTACATTTCATGTTCCCAAACGTAAGATTCCTAGCAGCCCGACTTTCTATAATTGTCTTACCACAGTAGCTAACACAGCACCAGCTCAAAATTTGCGTTTTTTAGGGGGTCACTTTGTTTAAATTTATCAGTTTTACACCCCTAAATTATTCCATGGTTATACCCATTTTGGATATCTTTAAATTTCATTGTCAAGAGTATGGTTCACCCTAGGACAAAGATGGGCATGCTTTTTTTCTCATAGCATAGCAGAGTTTGTTTTCCAGCAGTGTGTGTATATGCTATTAATTTGGCGATTGGCGGATGTATCTTTCTGATAAGAATTGGATTCGTCGGTGTTGAAATGGCAGGAAACGGGGCTTGTGAGAATTTAGTAACTCTGGGTTTGTCGGGAAATATGATTGTCTACTTAACAAATGAATTCCACATGCCATATGTGACGGCTTCATACGTTATTAACGTGTGGTCGGGAACGACGAACCTTGCCCCGCTTCTAGGCGCGTTTCTCGCTGATTCTTATATGGGCAGATACTGGACTATTTCTCTTGGCAGCATAGCATCTGTCATCGTAGGTTGCATTTTCTCACGTCAAAAACATTTAAAGATGCACAAAGTCAAAAAATCCATTCTAACCAATACTGCGTAATTTGAAATAAATGTTTTAACTTGTTTGTCTTTTCAATAGCAGTGCAAGCTGAGACTGCAGGCAGTAACTCTGTCTGTGTGCCATGAAGGGGAAAATATATTCCCCCAACAACTTTCTAATCTGCTGGTTTTTATTTTGAAGGGAATGGCTCTTCTCTCACTTACAGCCATATTTCCTCAGTTCAGGCCGCCTCCATGCAACACTAATGCAGGAACCCCGTGTAGACTTGCATCAGGAGGTCAAAATGCCTTACTCTATTCCTCCTTTGCAATGATGACCATAGGAGCAGGTGGTGTCAGACCGTGTTCCGTAGCATTTGGAGCAGATCAATTCGATCACACAAGAGCAGATGTAGAAAAGAAGAAGAGAAGTATACAGAGCTTCTTCAACTGGTATTACTTTTCAACCACGATATCGATCATGGTGGCATTCACTATCATAGTATACATTCAAGATAATGTAAGCTGGAGTTGGGGTTTAGCTATCCCCACAAGTCTGATCTTTCTTTCTTTCATAAGCTTTCTTCTGGGGGTAAAGCTCTACATTCATGTTAAACCAGAGGGAAGCACAGTCACCAGCTTCCTTCAAGTATTGGTGGGTGCAGGAAGAAAACGCCATTTATCATTGCCTTCGCAGACATCCGACTACTATAACCCTCCACAGAACGGAGTTCTCAAATCAAGGATGGCTCTCACAGACCAATTCATGTAAGCTTACATAACCAAAAGTATGATTTAGTTATATACGTCAACAGTTCGTGCTCGCTATGATTGGTTTTCCAGAAAATTTATAGAACATAATAGAACAGTAATCCCTGTTCTGCAGTATGAATAGTTCAATTGATGGATATTGGGTAACTATTTTTCAGGTTTCTGAACAAGGCTTCTATAAAAATCCCACAAGATTTTAAGGAAGACGGATCCGTGGCCCATCCATGGAGACTGTGCAGTCTTCAGCAAGTGGAAGAGCTGAAATCGGTGATAAGAATAGCGCCCATATGGTCAAGCACGATCTGCATCTTCGTATGTCTAGCACAACTATACACATTCTCGGTTTTGCAAGCAGAGACGATGGACAGACACGTGGGCAAGCACTTCCAGATCCCTGCAGGATCATTTGGATTCTTCAATATGCTAGCGCTCACCTTGTTTTTGCCCATCTACGACAGATTTATCGTGCCCTTCTCCAGGCGGATGACCAAGGACGGAAAGGGCATAACAATTTTACAGAGAATGGGGTCCGGATTGGCCCTCGCCGTCTTATCGATGGCCTTCGCCGCGGCTGTCGAAACGAAGCGGCGGAACGTGGCGTTAAGCCACCGTTTCAAGGAGAAACCGACGGACGTGATTCCAATGTCAGCACTGTGGCTGATTCCTCAGTATTCTGTGGCCGGTCTGGCAGAGGCGTTGAATACAATCGGACTGAGCGAATTTCTGTACAGTCAATTCCCCGAAAACATGAGGAGTATAGCGGGTGCACTCTTCTTCTTGTCCATGGCTCTGGGTAATTATGTCAGCAGTCTCATCGTCAGCATTGTGCAGAGCACCACAGGCGGCCCCGGTCACCATAATTGGCTGGCGCAGAATCTGAACCAGTCCAAGCTAGATAATTTTTATTGGCTAATAGCGGGATATAGCACTATCAATTTGGTGTATTTCGTCATCGTCGCTCGCTGGTACAAATATAAAGCCACCGTTAACGATCAAACAGCCAAGACATCCATTATTGGGTAAGATAATCAGATCTTACCTCATGCATAGGTTACTTATCTATACTTTTTCATGCAAAGTTGCAGTTACCTGTAACAAATACTCCATGTCCTGTTACAGTCATGCTATTAATGTTTTATAAACGATCTCTAGCTTAAAAGTCTTGGAAGCATCTCTCACTATCCATATCCATATGAGCTTAAAAGTCTTGGAAGCGTGGATTATGAAATAGGGTATTTATGTTCACATAAATGAATGTGTTGGATGTTTCAGATGAAGTCTAGTTTGAATTTAGCAGTAGTTAGTTTAAACGTGCTATTATTTGTTTTTCTATATTAATTTTGTTGGAAATTTGGAAAAAAATTGTTATATTTGAGTGATTTGGTTTGCGTACATTTTAATGTTTCAAGGGTTTTTGAGGACAGTGAATCTGAGTGCTTTAATCCGAGTGTTTAACTAGTTTTTTTTCTAAGACACTAAATTTACTTATGTTTTAAAAAATATAATTTAAATAATAATTTTTTTTTTATGAAAAATATCCAAAATTAGAACATTTAAATAACACCTTATATTTATCTAACTCTTTTAATTAGTAATGTTTTTTTTTTATGATTGTGAAATTTTAAAGATTTCAATAAATATTTTTTAATATTTATTTATTTTATTATTATTTTAAATTTAGAGATTCTTGTTTAAAAAAAAAATATTTTTATATAAAAAAAGATGAATTTTTTTTTACTAACTTCTTATATAAATATCAGAAATAGTGAATCTAATGACTATTTAATTTTTATTATCTCATATAGTTATGTTTGAATTTATTATGTAAATAATTATCTAATGATTTATAGTTATGTTTGAGCCTTTTATAAATAAACAATGTAGAAAGTTTTGAAACATCCAAAGTTTGTAGTGAACAGTAGGTCTATCATCATGGAAAAATGAAGCTGAAGTGTTAGAAATTAGTGTTGAGTTGTGGATTTAAAGGATAAATGTACACTCCCCATGATCATGGACAAATGAGGCTAAAGTGTTAGAAAAGAATATTGAGTTATGGATTTAAAGGATAAAGGTTAGGAGATAAATGTTGTGGAAAAGGGAAAATAAACCATTGTGAATAAATGATCAAATAATAAGTTAGTTGTTGTGAAAAATGAGAATTCTTTGTCTTTCCAAACCAGCTAAAGAGAACATAACAAAAGAAGAATTGCAGTCCATTCGTCATTTTAATGATAACTCTGATATCATTATCTTGAAATCCAATAAAGGTATTGCAATGATTATTATGAATGTGTCTGACTATGAGTCCAAACTTCTCGGCCTTCTTTGTTCTTCATTGTACAAATCTCTTGCCAAAAACCCTCTTAATACCATAACTAGTCTTTTTACCAAAGCTATTAAATCTTCTTCTCTATACCCTTTTATTCAAAAATGTATAATTCCTCATAACCTTGAAACCCCAAGGATCTATGGGCAACCTAAAATTCATAAAAGAGACATCCCGCTCAAACCAATAGTAAGCACTATAGGAGCCCCCACTCATGCCCTTGCTCGCTTTCTTGGTAACAAACTTTAGTCCTTTATTGGAGAATTTTCCTCATTTATTATGGATTCCTCTGATTTTATTAAGAAAACAATGAATATGCACCTTGATAAACAAGACATTATGGTTCGCTTTGATGTTGTGTCTTTACTGACCAAAATTTCTATTTTAGAATCCCTTGACCTTATCTCCAAATTGGTTGACCCTAAAACCCTTAACCTCATTGAAATTTGTCTCACCTCTACTTTCTTGACCTTTAAAGGGATTCACTATGAACAAACTAAAGGTACAACCATAGGGTCTTTCTTATCCCTAGTGGTTGCCACTGTTTTTATAGAACAATTTGAGACTTTAACCTTAAACACCTGGCATATCAAACGTAAATGTTCATTTCGATTTTTTGATTATACCTTCATTGTTTGGTCTCATGGTCATCCCTCCCTAATCTCGTTCTTTGACCATATTAATAGCATTTCCCCCCATATTCAATTTACTATGGAAATTCAAAAGGATAATTCTCTCCCCTTTTTGGAGTTCTCATCTCTTGTCTTCCTAATGGCTTCCCACCCACCAAGTTTATAGAAAAAAGACTCATAGTGATTGATACATTCATTCCCAATCGCATCATCATCCAACCCAAAACTTTGTTGTTCTTAAAACTCTGGTTACTTTATCCATGTGAATCTCCACTCCTCAATTACTTGACAAAGAAAAATCCCACCACCTAACAAAGGCCCTTTGTGGCCAATGATCACTCTATCTATGAAATCAACAAAACCTTCCACTAAGCCCACAATCCTAAATCTAAAAACTATCCCTAATCTTCTCCACCCCTATCTCTCATTTATCTTTACTATATCTAGGGCACCACCAATCACATTTCAA
>JASDQU010306201.1:52966-66906 GCA_032191745.1 Picea mariana
TTTAATTTCCCCTTTTGGCACACTTTTTCCATTTTATTTTAGATTACAATTTCAAACAAATTCCACAAATAATATTTGTGAATATGAAGCTTTAGTGATAGGATTAGAATTAGCTAAAAAAATGAAAAAAAAAATCTTATTGTCTATGGGGATGCATAATTAATTGTTAAACAGACAAGGAAAATGTATCAAGCTAAACACCCAAGGATGATAATAGAAATTTGGCTTGGGATTTAATTGAAATCTGTTTCTTAACCTTTAATATTCATGCAATTCCCAGACATGAAAATAAACAAGTTGATTCTTTAGTAGTAACAACAAGCACTTTTAGACCTCCTAAGGTGTCAAATATTAAATACAAAGTTGAAATGAAATATAAACCTTCAATTCCATACAATGTCAAACATTGGTAGGTATTTGAATATGATCATCAAATAAGAAATGTTTGGAAATGGTTGATAAATTTTCCATAACGCATATCGATCAATAAGATGACAAGGATAATGAACAAATTAATTAGAATAGGCATCCAAATCCCAAATTTACAGAGATGATTGCTAATCATAATTAAGAAATAACTATATTCCAAAAGGATTGGTATATATAGAGAAGCTATATGATAAATATGATATTTTTGTGAAACCTACTGTGCATTGTTGGGCGTAGGCCTATTTTTTGGGAGATATTATTTTTGGAGGAAAAACCCAGAATGAGAAAAGTACAGCTGGAAGGAAAAGAAGCATGTGCGAGGAAAGCATGCAAGGTGTGCATGCAGGGAAACCTAACCACATTAGGGTTAGGGTTTTTGTAAGAGAATGTAATAGTTTTTGAGCTAAGAATTAGTATATATAAGTACCTAGGAGGTCTAGGTAGAGAGGGGGAAGTGTGGCTAAGTTTTGTTCAGTGACTAAGTTTTGTTCGATGTATTATTCAATGAAGGAAAACGTTGTAATACCTAATACCATTAAGCTATTGAGATGTAGGAGAGTAGAGAAACTTGATCATGAGGGTTAGATCATAGGCTGAGGATCCTGGTGTGATCTAGTCAGCCTCACAGGGATCGTGGAACCTATTGTGATTGTAAGATTGGAAACTGTAGTGCACGTGGTGCCATATGTTACAAAACCATAATAAAAGAGAATAAGAGCCAAATATTTGTGGACGTAACCCAAGGGGGGGTGAGCCACGGTAATATTTGTGTTCTGTAATGTGATTGGTTGCATGTTTTCTGTATGTAAATCGTTATACCATGAATGGATGATTGGATAATTCTGTTAAATCTGTTAGAATGCATGCATAGATTTAGAAAATGAAGGAATAGTAAAAATAAAAGAAAGAACAACCAAATAAGGCCTAAGAAGATGAAATACAATCTCACATCCCCACTCTTTCCTAGACTGCAAGCAACTGAGCATTGCGGTCACCCATAGAACTATCTCGGGTAAGACTGTGCAATACTCTTTGTGTGTTGTGTTTCCTTCTGGTTTACCATGAGGGACGATAGTTTTAGAGGTTTTTTTGGGAAACCATAGTAGATCTGAACCTAATCAAGCCCAAGAAGAAAGAAGTAGGAAGAGAGAGTAACAACCAAAAAATGGTTCTGTTGCTGGCTGGAACCGCATGGGATTGAGTGAGTGGGATCTATGAAGTAATTGCGAAGAGAATGAAGCTATAAAAAGGAAAGTTCATACCATGTAATCCAACGAAGGTGGAGATTGAAATTTGTTTGAAAACAAAGGAGATTGATTTTGTGCAGAAGGACAATAGAAACCCTAAAATAACACCGCACAAATATCTGGACAAGTACATGTTTAGAGACCTACATGAGGTGTTTTTCTGTGATTTCCTAGATGTGTTGTAGTAGTGGATATTGAGGTTGAAAGATAACCATGCAACAAATCGGATCAGACAACTAGAGTGGAATCATTTGGAGATCATGCAATTACAACAAGTTGATAACAAATTCACGCGCGCAATAKATTTCTGRCTAGACAGTATTGTTGCAGGATTTATCGCAGAATTTGCAGTTGATACTRCAAGGTCTTACAGTGCAGTAGAGAAAGAGTTCCTGAAGGGACCCAKAGTTAGGTATATCATATTKTTGTATACTTCCATCAAGATCCTACTGTATAACAAAGGTGCGATGACTATTGCATCATACAATTAAACTTCCCTGCATGCATGGGGGGGAAGCACTAACTAGAGATGGAGAAATGGAGGGAGAGATGGATAACGGAAAGAAGGAGGAGGTCGTGGACCCAATCATGATGGAGGACGATCATATCAAGCATATCATGGAAACAACTGGAAAAATGCATAGTGGAGTACCCTACCAATATAAGATGAATAATAAGAAGACAGCCATAACAAAGAGAGAGGGCTTGGAAAGTGATGAAGAAGAGGTAGAGGATCTATGGGTTATGGAGTAGATTGAGGAAATCCTACGCAAAAAATATGAAAGGAAGACAAGAAATCCAAGGATAGGAATAGAAGACAAAACTCCTATCCATTTTAGTGTCAATGTGGAACCCATAAACCCATGTGTGACTAATACACCAAAAAGGAACACCATCATTTAGACAACCAAATTTTAGTGGAAGAAAGACAACATAAAGTGCACCCAACCAAGGAGAAGCAACTGGAGGATCCATTTCAGGGAGTAGTAGTCCAGTATATACACTGCACAGAGGTCATATTTCATCACCATTCAAGATGCCAGGACATGATTCCACCATCACATTACCTGAGTTCAAGGGAGAGGCATCAGAGGATCCTAAAAAGCACTTGTTTATTTGTGAGAAGATTTGGGAAGAAAATCATATCATAGATGAGGATACAAAACTTGTGTAGTTAGCTATCATGCTAAGAGACTGCGCACTAGATTGGTACATGATCTTAGTTGTAAACAATCCACTAGGAACAATAAGGACAATTGCAGATTTCAAGAAGATACTGATAAATGAATTTCAGAATCCTAGTTCAGAATATCAGTACCTCAATGAGATCATTGAGATCAGACAACAACCAAGAGAGTCAGTTTGGGAGATTGATCAGAGGTTTAAACGATTGAAGGGTAAATTGAAGTATGTCATGAACGATATGCAACATAGACATCTCTTTGTGAATTCATTGCTACCACACATGGAATACCCTTTGAGGAAGCATAAGTTTCAAACTTAGGCATAGGCTCTATAAGAAGCCCTACAACTCGAAGTGAACTAGTATCTGAAGACAGATCCAATAATAGATGATTTGGAGGATCTGAAGAACCTAACATTTCAACTAAACCAGAATAGGGGCAAAGAGAAAAGATAAGTTGTTTTGTGTACCACATGCAGAAGGAAAGGACATCGCAAGAATGATTTCCCAACTTTCACGCAGTACATGAAAACGGATATACCAAACTCTTTCCTAATAGGAGGACCATTGTGAGAGATGTGTAAAACACATGGACACAATCCATATCATTGTCCAATGATGTATAAGTATCATACAATACTCACAAGTTCATATTGCAACTTTTTCAAGTCAGTGGGTCATGATCACAAAGATTGTAGGACAATGGACTTGATGTGGGAGAGAACGCCAAATACCTATAGGGTGCAGGAAGAAATGATGACAGGGAAATTTGCACCTCAGTTTAACGAGGTACCACCTCCATAAAACACTACACAGATGCAATACATCATTGTGCAGCCTCAGTATAATAGCACGCATGTTATCAGATTAATCAGTAAATGCGGACATAAATAGATCTCCCTAGATCCCACTGGAAACTAGAACAAAACATAACAGAATATAAGACTTTTCCTAGGCTCTAATTATTGAGTTTACTAATTAACAACATATAGACAACATACCTTTTAAATGTGGTTTCCTATTGCCATTGCCATCCTAGCTTCATTCCAATTCCTCTGTGATATTGAACCTGCAAGGGAACACAAGCCAACCAAAGTGAAAGCAACACAATATACTCAACAAGAACTTATGTATGTGATCAAGGAATCACACAATTAAACAAGACTAATTTTATGGGAAAGAAACATATCAATGTATCATATTAAATAGAAAGTGGATAATACAACCAAAGCCTTAATGTTGCAAGGTCCCCTTTCAATGGCCCTTTACTCCAACACACACACCTTTGCTCCAAATCCTTTGAATGAAGAAGATCCACCATGTAGCTTGTAGAACTAAAGAAAAGCTCTCAAGAATAATATGAAGTAGAATTCTCCATACAAATCTTAGCCTATTCAACCTTAGCTTTTTCCATGAGAGATCCCTCTTTATATAGTGTGAAAGAGAGATGAAAGAGGAGATTAGTATGATCCCACCAAATCAGAGAAGTGAGTAATATCCAAACCAATTAGAGGCCACCTCATCTTCTAGAATATCCCCTTTTATAACTTTCGTGAAGTTTGACTTTTCCTTAGCTTTTAGCATTGCCACACCCTAGGTATAAGGAAGCTTGCGGAGACATCGCAGTCTATCTCTAGATCAGGATGTGACGATCAGGCATTGTCACACCCTAGGCATATTACAGCCTACAACGACCTTCCTTAATAAGGTTTTTAAGAAAGGAAAGAAAATCACTCTCTTAATGGAGAAAGACTCTTTTTATCCTTTTCAAGGAACATGAACACATGTTGTCAGTAGATCACTGGGGTGACCAAAATAATGTGTAACAGAATGCTCCCCAAAGTATGAATATGGAACTCGTGACAAGTGAAATACTTTGTAGAATGTGTGTGTCGAACAAGGAGTGCATCGATCGGGAACCTGCAAACAATCAAGTATCTACATAATAATATACCATTGTCTGAGGTAGGCATTCCCATACTCATATTACAACATGTCAAGTGATTCATGGCCACTAAATATACACTGTGGATCCATGTCATTAAGAATCAACATAGCCACCAAGAATACCTATGGATCTATGATATAAAAATACTCAAATTTGGACATAGCCATGAGACATACAAATTGGATCTATGTGTCAATACAAATCATGAATACTCCATCAAAACCTGGACCAAAATGAGAAGATCCAGGGTCTTCATTTCCATCGTATCTAAGTACAAATCTAGCCAAGTGATTATAGGTGTCGAAGTCAAACATGGTAGAAACCATTTGATTACCGGTCATTAACGAAAACCGTTAACAAGTGTGATGGAAATCACCATTGATGTCAATGACTCCCAAGGTACCCTAGTACAATACAATGAATTCAAATAAATGAGTTGAAGTCAAACACTCGATGGAATATTCCAATCAGGGGTCAATGATGTGAACCCACTATTAAAAGCGAAGAAACCTGCCATTAAGGCATGTAGGCTCTAAGGTACTGAATGATTTCTAAGTCTTATTCCTAGATAATGTGTTGAATTTAGCAAGAAAAGACTTGTCACAGGAGGGCCTTGATGTACCCCCCATCAATGACATGAAATATGTAACACATTTGAGGAAGATCAGAGAATGAAGTGATTTGAAACTGACACAGGGAAGACCTACATGGTAGAAACTTTATAACTGCAGATAGCCAACTCAATAGAAAGCTTGTTTAGGTTGGAATTCTCTTGAACATATGAACGAAATGACATTGGTCTTGGAAGCATTGACTCAAGGAGGACCTAACATATGAATTTTTGGATGGTCAAATGAGAGAGAAATGGATTTCCCAACCCAAATACAATGATGAAGGGGGGTGTCATGTTCAAGAGTGACTATTATTTCCACTAACACGGATACAAAGACACATTTCTTTCCCAATTTTTCCCCCACCATTTCTGGTGAGTACCTCTCTATTTTTATGCCATCTTGAGGAGGATAACATATGCATGTTGATGTAATCTCATCCTTCGGACGAGTCCCTTGGAGTATGTTTAACGAACCCTAAGAAGGAGTGGTTCGATCCCATGTGGGTCTTTCAATGTTTGTTTAACGAGTCCAAAGAGAGAAAACTCTGGGGTTTTTCAATTTTAGAGAGTATGAAAAAAACTTAAAGAGTTTAAAGGATACTACATAGGTTTCATTTTTTGTGTCACCATTACTAGTTCAAAAAAATGACAAAAGACTACTCAATTACATTCTCATGGTTTCACGAGCGTGAGAAAGAATCAAGACTTTGCTCAGAGTTTTTTCTGAAAAACCCTAAAAGGATATGTACATGCGACAAATATAGAAACAAACCAAAAAGGGGACCCTTGTTCCAATGTTTCACCTCTAGACTTTTTCAATCTACAAAAAACCAATCACTTTCAAAGTTGTTAGGACTTTAGGGTTTGGATGAAGCATAAAAACTAATATATTATACAAATGAAAAGTAATAAAAATCAATAAAATAGGTTAAAACCACATTTCACTATTTCATTTGTAACTTCACCCAAACATTGCTCCAAACCCTCTTTTTACCTCAATTTTCAACTGCAGATTGCAGAGTGCACGAATGATCATTTTGTGAATCGTCTCCATAGAAAAGGCAATCTTCATCTCCTCCATCTTTTCATGGATTAAAATTTGATTTTCATGGTTAAAAATGTTCTTTTGGGTTGATTTTTTTAGGTTACCCATGTGTTGAGGTCATCATAGGCGCCCTATATCGGGACCTACGATGATCTAGGATCGCCACATTCGACCCTAAAGATAGGGTGTGATGACTCCGCACTCTGCAAATTCACAGGCCTGTGGCGATCACATCCCAAAAGTTTTTAAAGACGAATCCAACAAGAAAAATCCTCCAAGAAATAAAATTATGATTCTAATCTCTTTTTATGGTTCCTTGGCACGTCTTTCACATTCAAGATGTTGGAATGGCACGAGAGAGAGCACAAAGAAGAAGACTACTTTGTCAGTAATGACCTGGGAACAGTTATGGCCCTCCGACAGTGTGTGTTGTTGAATTTATTCAAGATTCAGGGTATGAGGGACCAACTAAGACTCCTTGAGTACTTAGTTCACATGTGGGATGTGAACGAGCAAGCATTTCATGTGGGTGCCCACACTCTCACCATATATATCGAGGATATCTATTTCCTAACCGGACTATCTCATCGTGGATCATGGGTGACACTTACAGGTAGTAGGGGTGGTGGTGAGCCTATGAACCACTACATCARTGAACATTGTGTGTTGGGTAACCAAAATCATAGCGGCAAGGTCGCTATCAGGGATGTGTGAGACTTGCCTATCCAGACTATCCTCTATACCATAACTCGCATGGCAGGGAATGCAACTCCCTATATGGCCCTGCAGAGTTATTTTCAGTATGCATTAGAGTATATGGAGACCCGAGTCTTCAACTGGTGTGAAGGGGTTCTTAAAAGTATGAAAAAACAACTTACCAAGTGCATAAGTGGTGGGTTGAAACAATTTGGATATGGGTCGATTTTGGTATCCTTCTTCCTAGAGAGGGTCTCAGTTTTATGCTTGTAGGTAGAGTGGGGTATACATGTTCCACAGGATCCGAGAATGAAGAGGTGGGTAGACCTCATGGCCCAACATGTAGCTATTCCCATCATTAAGTATAATGATGTCTTCTTCAACTGGTTGAGAGCTCAAATGCTCATGGTCGATGATTATGCATATGTCGAGATAGACTTCTGTGGAGATCCAGACCTATCTCTCCCCGAAGGTTCCCAATGGGGGAACATATGTAAGAAGGAAATTTTTTTTATATCATGTTTCTGTTATTTTTAAAGATAGAAAATGTTTTTTATATCGTTTATCCAATGACTAAACAAATGATCTTTGAAAATGTAGATGTGGGACCTTATCATACTCCATTTTCATCCCCTATCGAGAGGCGAGGGGAGAGAGGTGTCGTAGTAGGAGTAGTTGTTGTTGAATTTGAGACCATAGAACAAAATTTGGAGGGACTCACAATGAACATCCCAAATGCCTCTATAGGTGATATTCCTAGGAATTATCAGCACCACACAGTGGGCATGTCTGCATCCATCGGTCGACTGCTCTGTAGAGTAGCACAGGAAGTCACGTGTTATAGTGAGAAACATCCTTGATGCTCTATTGTATATGAATCCATGTGATTCACATTTTTGATATTTTGTCCTTCAAACAAAAACACCTTTTGTAAACTTTTATTGTTATTAATATTAGTCTCCTACCGACTTACTTGTTTTATGTACAAAAATGTGATTGGATTTTATAAATGTCTCAAATGTTTGTCTAACACATAATTAAACAATGCATCTATTAATTTATTTAGGCATCTAGGAATGTGTTTATATTCAATGTAATCAAAATGGAATTCCAAGAGACGAATTCGTAAATATACCCTTAACAAAGTAGGACTCCGAATGGAATAATCGTTACTCAACTGTAGGACCACTAATGGTGAATCAAGTCGTACAATAAGATGGTGGATTCCAAGTGAAACAACGTCAGTCAATAATTCGATAAATGCACTCTATTCCGAAATATTTTTGGTTTCACGACCAAGGCAAACACCATGTAGATTGATCAATTCATCCGTAGGTGCATAGATTTCCCAAGCAGCAGATGATAAAATTTGAGTATTGTGACTAGTGCCATCATCGAAGCCAATGTAGGGTAGTGAAGACACCGACATCTAGAAGCCAAGCACAATGCAAGGTAAGCAGTTGAAAGGTGGAACCAAACAATGGAAAAGTAAACAAGAGTATGATACACTAAAAATACACAACACTCATGCAAAAAATTATTTAATCATAGTACTTCTTCAAGTAAAGCCTATTTATGGGTTCACTCAAAGGGATTCCATCATAATCTACTAGCTCATAAGCTCCCTTCTCCAACACTTGTTTCACAATATAAGGACCCCACCACATGGGCTCGAATTTACCAGCCCCTAGTAAATCATGATCTTGCTCGTAAAGAAGAACTAGATCGTCTTTAGAAAAAACATGTGGCTTGACATGCTTTTCATATTGGGCTTTAACACATTTTTTCTGAGTTTCAATAACTAAGGAAGCATCACAACGAGTCTCGTCTAATTACATCAAATACAAAAGATGTTCCTATTCAGTTGAGGTATAAGGGAGAAGTTTGATTGCTAGTTTCAAAGATGGTGTTTCACATTCAATCGACAAAATTGCTTCAATACCATATGCTAACTAGAAAGGTGTGAATCTCGTGGCAGACTTAATGGATATCCGATAGGCCCATAATGCTGAAAACAAAATCGTGTGCCAATTTGACTTATGAATTCCTACCGTCCCTTGAAGAATAGTAGTGAGAACTTTGTTAATTGCTTCAACCTAGCCATTAACCTATGGATAATAGGGGGTTGAGTTTGCATGGCGAAGACCCAACTTTTCAGTAAGTTCAGACATCATAAAATTACAAAAATGACTATCACGATCAGTAACAATGGATTGAAGGACACCAAATCGAGTAATGATATGATTGAATATGAACAACACTGCATTTTTCCCAGTGTTAT
The DNA here is from genome assembly GCA_032191745.1 of Picea mariana. NCBI lineage: Eukaryota > Viridiplantae > Streptophyta > Pinopsida > Pinales > Pinaceae > Picea > Picea mariana. The sequence goes on from JASDQU010306201.1 coordinate 62,409, forward strand.
CAAATGTAAGCATCGCCTCGACCCACTTAGTGAAATAATCCAAAACTACAATAATGTATTTGTGCCCCCCGACCGAGTGAGGTTTACATGTCATGAAGTCAATGCCCCATTTGTTTAATGGACCAATGGAAACTATAGGGTGAAGAGGAGCAGGGTGAGATCAGATCTTATTGTTGTAAGTTTGACAAGCATGGCATTTATGGATGGAAGTAATGCAATCCTTAAACAATGAAGGCCAAAATAACCAACTCGTAAGATATTTTGGGCAGTGGCATACCCAGACATATGAACGCCACATGCTTCAGAGTGACAGACATTCAAAGCTTTCTCAGCTTCATCATAAGAGAGATATCGTCAAAATATGGAATCAACACCATGGCAGTAAAGGGTATCACCAAGGATGATGTATTGACGGGCTTGATACCGTATACAATGATGATCTGTACTAGAGAGATTAGGCTAGAAATTTTGAGTTTGGAGATAGATGATAATATATCCGTACGATACATCATCAAAACTGATCATAAAGAGGGATTCGTCAGGTGAAGAATCCCATGCCACATTTATGTATTAGTAGAGGGAAGGTCACATATTAATTCGGAAAAAACTAAAGACTTCTTTGACTTGGCACATTCAAACTCCAAGTCAAAACCTTGGAGAATAACTATCCATTTGGAGTACTTGTCCCCCAACAATTGTTGAGTAAGGATATGTTGCATGGGGTTGCAGTCGGAAATGATGGTGGTTCTGCATAATAAAATGTAGTGACAAAAATGTTGAATAGCTTGAACAGCTGCCAAGGCCAGTTTCTCCACATGTAAATATTTGGTTTCGGTAGTCGTGAAACTCTGACTCAAATAATATATCACATGTTCATCGTGCGAATCATCCTCTTGGACTAATACCATAGCGATGGTAGAGTCCAAAGAAACTAAGTATAGGAAATAATCTCGGCTATAGTAAGGGGAAACAGTAGTGGTGTACGGGTTAAGGTGAGTTTCAAAGTTTCAAAGAATTTGTTTGTAGTATCGTCCCATATAAAATTGTAACCTTTCTTGAGGAGTCGATTAAATCCTTTCGTTAATTCAGCGTAATTGGGAATGAATCGATGCAAAAATTTTACCTTCCCTTGCAAACTTTGTAGTTGGCATAGTGTGGAAGGAGGAGGTAGATTGACAATAGCCTCAACCTTCAAGGGGTCTGCCCAAATCCCATGTATAGACACAATAAAACTAAGAATTTGGTCAGATTCCACATAAAAAACACATTTGTGTGGATTCAAAAGTATGCAATAATAGTGACAGCGTAGGAAAATGGCCCGCGAATGTGACGGGTGATCTTGACGACGCATGGAATGTGTTGGTAGATCGTCTAGATAGGGTTGTACGATGTGCTTAATGTCATGAAAAGCATAAGACATAGCGCTTTTAAAGGTCACACCATCATTTTTTATACCAAAGGGTAATTTCTCGTAGGCAAACATTCCCTAAGGGAAAATAAAAATAGTCTTGTGTTGTCCGCTGGTGAAATATTAATTTGATTAGAGCCGGAGAAACCGTCCATCAAGGTGAAGATTTCACTCCTGGCATAGTCATCAACAATATAGTCAATGAAAGGGGTTGGATAATTATCCTTAGGAAAATCTTTATTTATATCCCTATAATCTACACAAACGTGGATCATGCCTTGTTTCTTATTTACCGAAACAAGATTAGATACCCAATCAGTCAAAGCCATAGGATAGACAAAGCCATCTTTAAGAAGTTTTTCAACTTCAAGCTTGATAGCAACATATTTACGTGGATGTACTGGGTGAATTCTATGTCAAACAGGTTTAGCGTTTGGATATGTCTTATATCATGCACAAAAATATCAAGATCAATGCCTGGGATTTCTTCATAACTCCAGGAAAAAACGTCACGAAATTCTTGAAAAAGGAATTTATAAGTGCGAACCTCATCAATAGATTATGAGGCACTAATATGAACATTTTCCATGACTCTGGGTTTAATAGATATGTCAATAGTAATGGTAGGTGAAATATTTCTCAAGTTCCCTTTGTAAAAACCATCGTACATTGACTCAGGAACAGAAGAAATAACAACAACGGTCGACAGAGTCGAAATCCATTGGTATCTCTTTATGGTATTACATTCTAGGAAGAGAATAGAATGATGATGTCCATCATCCCATGGGGTATCTTCCATATACATGACTGACATGATCATCTCATCAGTAGTAAATATCACATGAAACAGATCAAGAGACRTATCACAGAGAGAAGGAGAAGAAGGAGTTTCCAATTGAATAGCTTGATAATCCAATTCGATTGGACTTAAAGGCATGTGGTTTCCATAATGAAGATAATCACCAGATTTAGGTACTACCCACAGGTCATATGACTCAKGGGTTTCATGAATAATGGTTTAGATCATGTTAATCGAAGCGAMAAAAGGTGGAGTAATATCAGGTGGTGGAATAGGAAATGTACCCATCAAAGTTGAATATTTTAAAATACCCACGCCGACATTCTCATAACCAGGAGGTGTCTTCGATATAAAAGTAACGTTTCTAGTATGGGAATCAGAATTAAAGAAGGCTAGTTGGTCGATAGTAAYAAACTTTCCTTGGTGCAGGAAACGTAACACATGAAAAAGGGTAGACACAACTACGTGCATAGAATCAATCTAGCTACGGCCAAGTAGAAGGTTATAATCAAGAGGTGCATCAAATACCTCAACCTCGACATTGATCGATTTAACTTCCAATGTAATATACAATGAAGGAAGAACATCATAAGGTTTAAAACATGTATCATTGAAGGCCTTAAGAGTATTGTGTAACTCGGTAAGGGAAGGAGAGCCAATATCTTTCCAACAAGTAACAGACATAACGCAAGTCGAGGCTCCTTCATCAATAATGGTTCTACATATAATCTTGGTTTCCACAACAACTTGGATCTGAAACGCTAATTGAGGAGGAAGCCTTGGAATGTGATCTTCCATGTCAAAGATTATTAAATTAGTATTGTTATGATCAATTCCAACAATAGCCTTTAACAACAACTTTTGTTGAGTAGGACAACTTTGAAGGACTTAAGGAGCCGACATCGCAGAGGGTTCTTGCACAAGGTCTTCTACAATACTATAGTTTTGGGTAGCACAAGCATGGGGATTAAACAAAGACTTTCGAACAAAGCCCTTGGGAGGAGGGCAAAGAACTGTATCGAGACCCAGTCGTTCTAGATGAAGAGTATCATTTGGAGGTGAAGTTGGAGGAGGAAGTTGAACCAACGAAGGTGGCATATCATCAAATTTCTCTTTCGATGGAGAGTAATATTTGGCTCGAGTTGCGAATGTAACTTCATTCTTCTTAGAGTCACTAGTTCACATAAGGACATAGGATGAGGTAGAAAGAGAGGGTTGGTCATGAATGACTAATTGGGCCTGCTGCTAAGAAGGAAACACTTGTGACAAGACGACAAGTGTAGGATGCTTCCTAGTCCCTTGTAGGAACTTAGTAACCTCAGCACGTCGTGGAAAATCTTTTGTATAATGATCATCACTAAAAATAAGGCAAGGGTAACGAGATTTACGTTTATCTTTCTCATCAGCAGGTTGTTTTTTGGATTTGTCAAATTGTTGATTGTTATTTTTTTCCTCGTTATTCTTACCCTTCCCTTTCTTTTTATTTTGATTTGTATCGGTAGGTTTATATTGAACCGAACTAACTTTAGAATTTTTATCGTCCGAAGGAGTAGGAGTACAAGTATTTTGTACACTAGAAGTGGTAGACTTTGTATTGGTATGATTGGCATGTGCAGACTGAGTCTCGGAATGAAAGGTGCCAATCACACCATCAATAGCATGAAAAACTACTAGAGGTGTTGGGGTAGGATTCGTGGAAGGATGAGGAGCATAAGGGATCAAGTCGTAAAGTGTGCTCATTTGAGAATAAATGAGATCTAGATATTGATCATGACTAATTGCCCACTCTTCAGTGACGACACCTCCCATAGCCACATCATGGGCGATGGGCCCAATGAGTGATTTGGTAAACCACTCTGTTAGCACCATAATTCACCTCTAGATTGCAGCAGAGGTAAGCCTGATACCCATCAGAATTGTATGTCATGATTTGGTTATAAAATGGTAAAATGGCCACAATCTCAATAAAATATTGTCTTAACTTAGAAAACTGGATTGGCATGCACGCGCAAGTGAGGTATTATTTTAACTTCAGTCAGTAGGTTGTAGTAAGGGTGAATAGGAGGAAGACTTTGGTGAGAAGGATGTAGAGGTCTGTTGCAGACCTCAGGTCTTCCAACAACCCGAAGAGGAAAGACTTAAACACAAGATCTTCTTGAAATTCAAATCTCAGAGGAACTAAAAGAAATTATAACAACATTACAATCAAACATTCAGCATAACATAGTCACAACAATCCATGTGAATCATTCATCATGAATCCTCTTAGTAACAGAGGCAAATAATTTGGA
>JASDQU010306202.1:40059-52323 GCA_032191745.1 Picea mariana
CCAACATCCAAAGGAATCAACTATATTATAATTTGAATCACAAGCTCTTGGTCCACCTGAAACCTCCATCACTGATCTTTTGGCACCCACCATTGTACCGATTCATCCTTACGAGTGCTAGACAGTGTCGCACGCATCAATGGAAACAAATGTTGTTACTCCTTCTGGGAATTCTTCAATTCCCACTACGATTGTCACTATAGGAGAGTTTCCACCTCCTAACCCACTGTCACTGGTCCGAGCCACCATGGTCTCGACTGCCTCTAGATTGCACAGTGGTTCGATCCCATCTCTGGTAGCAGCCAGAACCCCTTTCACACCAAGTGTGACAGGCCCTTCATTCTTATATGGAATGCCTAGTTCAGGTACAAGTCCTGTACTTTCCTACTCCATTTCATAGAATTCAGGTTTGGGGGCAGGGAGCTCTAACGCTCCTCTACAAGGACACATGGGGGGCAATCCTACTCCTTTTAATTCTTTCCCTTATGGGGGAGGTCATATACCTCCTTCGTTCCCTTCACTCGGTGGCTCGCATCAGCAATCCACCGAGCCTCCTGCACACCATAGTTTATTTGGAGCGGGGAGTCAAGGACCACCTTCGCATAATATGCTAGTATGTTTGACACTGTTTTATTTTTTCGGTGTGTTTGGTAACAATTCCTTCTCATCAGCTACTTTCCCAACTGGGGGCAACCCCGGTTTCAGACAACCTATTCCTATGCAGGGTACCATTCCTACACAAGGGGCACACCCAGGAACTTCTTCCGCATCAGGGCCTTGGAATTCTTGGCAGGGATCAATTCCCTCGTCAGGAATGCCGATATGGGGTAATTCTTTTCACAATCAATGGAACCCCATACAAAGCACTATGCCTATCCCCATAGGACCGACATGGGGCAACCCTTCCCAAAGTCCTTCGAATGTAATGCATGCCCAACCATCTATGTCCTATTTTGGAAATTAGCCGATGATTTCTCCTCACACGCAAAATCCATACGACGACCATGGCCATGGTTTTTACCAGAACCCAAGCCAACAACTGAACTTTTCTTGGCAACCTGGTGCTAGTCAAACTCCAGGCCCCTTTTTCCCAAGTTATCACCAACAACCCAAACTACCCTTCTTGGAAACCTTGCATTTTCCATACTTGACAAGGTTGTTGAATGACCCTATCTGTCACAATCTGTGTTGGCCTTCTATGTCGACGAAGTTGCCTTCAGACATCCCAAAGTTTGAAGCCAAGCCTAACAAATATCCAGGAGATCATGTGACTACCTTCCATCTTCAGTGCTCATCTAACTCATTGAAAGACGATTACGTACAGTTGCGATTGTTTCAACGTACTCTCATTGGGAGTGCCGTGAAATGGTACATTGAGCTCAATCGCTCAAGATACTCTTCCTTCGGTGAACTGGCGATGGATTTCCTAAACCATTTCTAGTTACCTATGATATACGACGCTGGCACCAAGTTGCCGACCAATTTCTCACAAACAAAAGCGGACCATATCTCTGATCACATCTAAGAATGGAGACACCGAAAGAGTTTAATTAAGGTACCATTCCCACCAGCATTCCTACTTGAGTGGTTCCTTAAGTCTTTGGTCCCACAGTTGTCCAAAGACGTCGTGATGTCAGGAGTATTTTCTGAAGAAGACGCCATCATGAGAGCTCAAAAACTTGAGCTAATCTATTCTCAGTCTAGTTTATTATATGAGATCTTGCCAGATGTGCCATGCTCAATACTTGATAACACCAGACAGAGAGCTGGACCACATGCCGATGGTATTGTTGGTTTAGCACAAACAAAGCCCGCTGAGCAATTGACAAAGCAGTTGCAGTAGTTGTCTATACAACACACAACGACCATCCAAACTACTGCTTTGGCTGCTCCCCCTACCAAAATGTCGGATGTACACACAGTGCAATTGGCTAATCCAAAGGCCACCCAACAGCCTGAAGGAAAGAAAAAACAATGAAATAAGGGTAAGGGGGATAAAAAACCTACCGATAATGCTGGCGGGGACAACACTAAGAAATGAAAGGTGAGGTATCCATGCAACTTGTGCACGGAAGACCACCCAACCCATCTATGTCCTCGGCTTGTAGAAGCCCAAAAGTTTGTGACACAGAAACAACCTATTGTGTTAACCAATCCATTACAACATGGGCAAAATCTAACCCAAGCCTCTGCAAGCACAGTAGGGGGCAGCCAAGGACCCTCTCTGTCTTCGAACAACCCTGCATCCGTGAATGTATATATGGTGAAGGGTGATGCTTTTATATCGACTAGAGCGCATCACTATAGTAAACCAAGCACTTCCGAGAAGGGAAAAGAAGTTGAACTCCCATCTCTTCCTCTATAGATTGAGAAGACGTTGGGAGAAACAATGACATGCATCCCCAAAGGTGCGTTCAAAAAAGATTCTCACAACCCAAATGCAAGGGCTGCCCAGAACTATTATGTGGTGGAAGATTTATCACAAACCCCTTGTGCGATGTCTGCTTTGGAGGTCCTCCAAAGTTGCCCTTCTTAGAGGAAAGCCTTGTTAACTGCTTTAGGATCTACCAAGACTTATAATCTGGGTACAATCATGCTGGATACAACCGACCTAAAACCTCGTTTTCCTTACCACGTAGCATTTCAGATAGTATTGGCTTATCCCACGAAAAATTTTACTTGTAATATCTTCCGCACAGTGGTCAATGAGGGAGCCTCGACATGTGTTATGTCATTGGCATGTTGGAAGGCCATTGGCCAACCCGTTTTGTCTCCGTCACCTACTCCCCTCACTGCTTTCGACGATCGTTCATTCTGACCACATGTCATCATTCCCTTTTTCCCCATGCAGTTAGGAGGGAAGACCATGTGTGTTGAGGTAGAGGTAGTCGATGCGCCCCTCGACTATAACCTCTTGTTAGGAAAGAGTTGGATTTATGCCATGCAAGCTGTGGTTGCTACAGTTTTTTGGGTCTTGTTGTTTCCATATGAGGGCCAGATAGTGACCATTGATCAATTGTCTTTCTCCAGACCTAACCCTTCATTGGGGGCATCCACGGTCCCGATGATTGATAATCCTCAACCAGGTGTAGTCAACGTAGGGGTTGGTTTCTGCCCATCTTTGATGGGTACCTTCGATTACCCACCCCCTTAAGGCGATATCAAGTTTATATCCAATCACCATAAGGTTTAGATTTTTCAAGTTTCGTCATTCCGCACGACTTACTTCGACGATCCGTGGATACTTCCTTCCCCATCAGTCATGATGGATGGGACAGGGCACCCAGGCATGTCCATGCCCTTGTCCACAACTAAAGTAGCGTACTCTTTAGTCCAACAAGCTTCAACCAACATTGATTCAACTCCTTCACAAGAGTTTGATCCACTTCTAGAGCCTATTTGGGCTCAGGGTTCTCTCGCTCACACCGATTCATTAGACTTAGTCTTTCCCTCTGATGAATCTATAATTGAGCCAATGACTAGTCCGGAAAAATGACTAGTCCAGACAAACCCTGGGAGGATCTTCATCACAGATCATACTTCCTCCCAGAGTTAAGCAGAATCGAAGCTGGAGAATTCACCTTGACTATGACAGGAGATAGGTCTTGTCCTATTAATCCCTTAGCTACACACGAGGTTTATGATGAGGGTAATATGGCAAGTATCGCTGAAATGGTACCTATAAATCTCTCCAAAACCCCTGGTGTCGTAGACAATGTTTTCATCGGAGCATACTGCTCCCCCGAGGAGATACCAAACATCAACCCACAAAGTGTCGATCATGAGCTAACTTTGTTGTTTTTCAAGCTCGCTTTGATATCTGAAAGCAACATCCGACGAGACTGCATTTATGCTTTTTGATCTCGTCCAGATTAATTAAGAAAAGTAACCTCTACGGGTCTTCTTTTAAGCCCTTTTCAGACCCTCTAAACATGAAAATATTGCCAAGTGATCTTGTGGCCTTTCACGCTCGTTAAACTGAAATTTGAAGTCACGTCTATCCAGCAGTAGTTTACCCCTTTTTGGGTCCGGACGGTCAATTGTACGAACAAAGGTATACTCTATGGAACTTCAATTCTCTAGAAGAGTAACCTCAGGTATAATTTTACCCCTTTTTCGGGCCTGCGGGACTAAACTTATGAAAAAGGAACCCCCTCAGAGTCCATAGTTAAGCTCTTTTCAGACTCCCTAAAATGGAAAATATCGTCGAGTGACCTTATTCTTTCACACTCGTTAAACTGGTCTAGAAGAACATTCCTGACAGAGTCCATAGTTAAGATTTTTTCAGACTCCTTAAAAATGAAAAAATGGCCAAGTGATCTTGTCCTTATCACACTCGTTAAAATGGTTTTGAATAGACGTCTTGTTGGTGCTAGTTTACCCCTTTTTCGAACCGACTAGACTATCTTCGAAAAAGGTACCCCAATGGAGTCTCCTTTTATGTTTTTTCAGACTCTCTAAATATGAAAAACCACCGAGCTTACCTTCTCTGGGCTCGTTAAACTTACATCGAAGGACGTTACCATTGTGTGTTTTGTTAACCGCGTTTCCATACCTTATACGCCAGCCTTGTAGCAGTTTGCTTCTGCGTCTTAACACCCTTGGCCCCCAGAGGATTTTTCCCGAGTATCATTATTCTGAACATCATTCTTGTCCTTGTGCCTTGAACTTGTATGTTTTTAACACTCGTTCCTCCATTGTAACGTAACATTCCTTTATTCTTTTTTCCAAAATTATTGAAAAAGACAAAAAAATCAAATATACCCCAAAAAGAGGAAGGGAAAATTATTTCCTTTATTGGCAGCATAATGAGTCACCCTTGGATAAAGCACATTTGTCCATTTGTTTGTCAAACTATGGGATGTAATACGACCTTAGGAAGGTTTTCTCGCTACATAGAGTTGTGTCCTCCTTCGTTTGGTTATTCTTCCAAACACATGGAGAGTTTGTGCTGCCTCTTGCTTCATAAACTTATGATTAATGCCATGCTGCCTAAGTCTCATCATTTGTCGTATTGTTGTCTTGTTGTCCAAGGGAAGTTTCTACCAAACCTGAGGTGACCCCTTTGCAATTTGTCTCTTGCCGTCATACCCGGCCATCTTGAATGTCCAATCAAGTCCTTGTTCGAAATCAATGAAGCCTTCAGTCTGATCATCAAGATTATCTAGTCCATGACCGATGAGCTGTCGAAGAACTATGGGTAGTGAAGTCGTACACTCATATTACACTCCTACCTTGAGTTTTGAAGATTTTGAAGTTGTTTCTCGAGCTCTGAATATCTCATCTCCAGCCATCAGGCCGTATCATCTTCTAGAAGATGGATACTCTATATGTATATCTTTTTGATTTCGAGATGTAGCTCTGCTGTGTATTGTTCATGACTACACTTTATATAGTTATTTGACATGGATCTACAGTGTATTTGATTGGTAGCCATGATTCTATTTTATCCTGAGCATGGGTATGCCCACCTCGGTGAGACATTTGTTATTTTGCAGACGACACCTCCTGGTTCCTGGTCGCTAGGTTCACTTGTTCGGCACATCAGTAAAGATTGGTAATGTATTTCGGCCATCAGATGCTCTTCTGACCTCACACATTAGGGGGCATCTGTTATGAACCTGATTTGCACCATACATGATTACCTAGCATCATGCCATCTCAGATCCCTTCTTTGACAAAGAACTGCTAAATACTCTTTAAAAAACCTATTTTATAAGGGCCCATGCGCCCTACTCCATTACTGCGCATGTGTACACACTATCTGACCTAAAAAAACCCACGTGGACCTACAAAAGCACGAAAAAAGGAAAGTTGCTGACAAAACACACATTTTTGGGTGAGTTAACTGAAACTCCTGGCCATGCATGGACGAGGGTTCGTCCAAATACCTAGCTTCTTCTAGCCTATAAAAGAAGGGTTAGGGGTCCCATTTGGAAGAGGAGAATAAGAGTAAAGAAACTCTACCCAATTGCACATTCCCATTGTCCCAACCCTTTAGCCATCCTTGTGCAAAGAGAGATACAAAGCAAAGAAGTTGGAGGACATTTGAAGAGGATCCCAGGATCAAGTTCGCGGAGCGGTGGTCGGTCTCGACATTGTAAGTTGATTCATTAAAGTTAATAATAAAGAAATGCTTTTCCCATCCCACTATATGATTTCTTCATAGTTTAGCGAATATATGTTTGAATCTCTAACCCATTAATCTGTAGAACAAATGCATGTAGAGTTTGTTGCTTGTTTTGTACACAGGTCAGTATTGAGAGGATAGCTGCCAACAAGCGATCAAGCGTGAAGAAGGATCAACATCAAATGTCTGGAACAAGGTATGTTCATTTAACCATGTATTTGCTTGAAAGAAATGGGGATTAGGTCTGGGATGAAAGTAGAAAGTAGGATTCTTTCGGTCTTATCTGCATGCATAATATAACCCTAAATGCTAGTCCGTAGGGGGATTTCCCACCACAGCACCTGTGACCTGTGTAGGTCTATTCTTTCTCACTATTTTCCCTGCGATCAGTTGGCAATCTAGGCACACTATGCCATTCTGGATGGAGGCTACCTTGTAGCCTCACATCCCCTTTTCTACATCGTCATAGGTATCCTTAATCCTCTGTGCTAGGGTGTGATCTGTAGCTTTCCCTAGGTAGAAGTCTTGCGAGTCTAGTACTTGCATGCTCAATTGATTTATCCTATGGATCAACGTTGGGTCAATGGTGATGCATATGTCTATCCATAGATAGCCACCATGGTAGCACATTAGCATGAGATTAATGCACATGTTAACTTCCTGGTGCCTTCCAAAATGTGGTATCTTCATCATGTTCAATATAGTGGACTGCGCAAGGTTCATAGTCCATGGTTGGGGGATTATCCTTGATTTATTTCCCTTCATCCTAGCCAAGTACCTGTGAGGGGTGAGCATGTTGTGGTTCTTTTGATCCCCTAGGTTGAAGTCGCTGAATTTTAATGTCATGATCTTGTCTAGCTGGGTTCAAACTGCACGTATCCCCTTTCGGACGTACGCAGTAACCAGGGTGTAATCGAAGTCCGTTGGGACATTGTCATGACTCACCGTGCCGACCAGGGGTGGGATGTAGTCAGGAAGGAAAGACATGATCAAATTTGCATTCGAAAAGTCATATCGATGCTTGGTTCTTTTCTTGGCTACGGATTGGGATGGTCTAGATCCACGAGCAGTCAACGGAGAGGCTTTCACTCCTCTCGTTGATGAAGATTGAATCCCTGTGGACATTACTTTTTTGACCATTAGATCGATTAAGACTTATTCTACAGACTTTTCAAATGCACTAAGTCAGTCTGACATACACGCTCAATATCAGATACTCAGGTAGATGAACAATCGTTTAATATAATAAAACAGGTGGCAGAGTCTTAGTAAACACAACACAAAAACAATGATTTCTCTCATTGGCGCAGATACAATTTGCAAAAGTATTCTCGGTGCAACAGTCGACGGAATAAGTAGAAAGTGGTGTAAAAGATCTCTCCAATGGTTGAGAAGCCTTCATCAATGCAGTTCTGTATGTTACGAGGTGGTCCTAATGACCTGATGGCGATATTTCTGGCTGTAACTGTTGTTCTAAACATTCGGGGGTGTAAATCTAACGGTTATAATGCTTCCAATGGTCATATCGCTCTGCCATGGAAAAGTTCCACTTGGCACTATTCTGATACCCCGACGAACTTCCAGTTTTGCAAAAATACCTTCTACGAAGTATCCTCCGGAACCCCCTACAACTTTTCTATCTTTTCTCTCTTCTTACTGAGCTTTCTAGATTTCTTCCCTGTGATCTGCGTCTTGGTATCCCTCTTTCCATTCTGATTCTTATCTGTACTCAACATAGTAACTTCGCACTGATGATATTTTTTCATAGCGTTCAAGGGTAATACTTCTTTTCTGTTTGGGGTAGGTGCTCTACTTTTCTGTATGGATAGGTTCTTCAAGTCTTCCTGTGTTTTTTTAGCTTCAACAACCCGGTCTTTGGTCCTAAGTTTCTTCGACTTGTCACCCTGTTCTTGTATCAAGTGTGTTATTCTCACAGTCATGAAATATTTTAATTCTTTCTTTTTCTGTTCTAGGGCCTCTTCTTCTTTTCTCCAGATCTGATCTCTCTCAATCCAGGGTTTTCCTAATAACATAGCAAATGGGGCATTGTTATCAATGAATTTAACAACCTCAAATTCTTCCTCTGTCGAAGTTCCATGAGCACACATAGATATCTAGGTAAGTCTTCCACATAGGGTTATTAATTTTCCTCTAAAGAATCCTATTCCTCCTAATGAAGGAACCATAACATGCCTTCCCAAAATTTCCCAAGTACTTTCTTTCATGACATTCACCTGTGTTTCCTCATCCAGAACACAGTCTATGTTGAAGTCTCCTATTCTTTCTTCTATAAGTTATTTTTCTTTGAAGATCTCTGATAAGTTGATATTTCTGTGATCATTCAGGCTTTATTTCATTCATAGTAATACAATCTCCAATTCTTTTTGGGGTTCTACCATGGTCTTCGTTTCTTGGCCTTCCTCAGGGTTTTTTGGTATCATATTCATTCTTTCAACCTTAGCAATCATTTTAGGGCAATCCATAACTTCATGGTCCATAGATTTACAACAAAGACAACTAGGTCTTCTATCAGGGAAATCCTTAGCAAGATGGCCCGATCTTCTGCAACTTTAACAAAGAGTTAATCCTCTCTTTCTCTTAAATGATCCCTAAATTTTTTTGTACTGTGCACTAGGGTCACATTAATTATCTTGAAAAAAATTATTCCTAGGATCCTGCATCCATTTGTTAGTCCAAACATTCTTTCTATGCATAGGAATAACATATCTTTCATCAGATCTACTGATATCAAACCTTTTGTCTTCTAACCGTGCCCTAGTTTTCAGACGAGGACAAAATTTATCAAACATACCTAGATCCATACTTTCGAAACAAAAATTTCCACTTATATTACCTTTATCAAAGCACAAAGCTTTCAGATCTTACCCCTTTAATAAAAAAAATTCACTAATATTACCTCTATCAGAGCACAAAGATTTCAGGTCTTACCTCTTTTCTTTAGATCTGCCTCCTTTCTTAGCACAGAACTTTCATAAATCAAGTATAACACTGCACACTAAAGCAATAGATCTACACACACAACTTTCTTTCTTTTCCTCAGTTCCCAACAATCATAGTTTCAGGTCCTGAGAAAGGAACCATTTGTTGGCATAGGGGCAGACCCAGGGTTCAACGCTTCAACAACACACAAAAAAAACCCTAACTACTAGCCCTTTTGGCAACACCTATGAAGCAGATGAAGTCTCACCCGAGGTAGAGGCAGGGGTGGTTGCAGAAATCTAGTGTCTGCAACCTTAGCTGGGAAACAGATCTGTGATTAAAACACCTTAACAGAACACTTAGCAATTATCATTCATTAGTATCTATCTTATATTTACTTCACAAACAAAACCTTAATTACAGAGCAATGTAGTATTCACTCAGATATACTACATCTAAACCCTTAGCATAAGGAAACAGATCGGATCTAACATTCATTCACATCACTAAGCACTAAGCTCTCATATCATGTCCATATAAGCATACATTACTACACTAAGCATTAACTATATGAACAATAAAACAATCACAATGAACAAAGAAACCATAACACAGGATATACATGGTTCACCCCCATCCCGGGGCTACGTCCACCAACTCTTCTTCTCTTTATTATCTTCAGTCAATCGTTTACATGCATAGATCCATAAGGTCCTACTCCACATAGGACAAGAGATTTGCGCGCACTCAGCCAAATCCTCCTTCCCCGAGCTAGGTTTCAACACAAAGCCTTTACACAATCTCTTACAGTCACTTGCACTTAGCCTTGCAAGCTTCACATAGTATGCACAAAGCATGTACAACTATCACTTGCACTTAGCACATCATCACACAGATGTCTATATAATCCTACTCTTACATCGCATAAACATCTATTTATACATTACAAAATGGGCCTAGACATGGGTAAACCCATGGGCTGACATCCCCATACCCGTTACATAAGCCCAAAACCCAAAAAACCCTAAAAAGGGGCCAAGATCCTGCGATCTCCGCTTCGACTTGTGCTCCACCTTCGAAATTCTATTGAAGTCCCAAAATAGGTCAAACTTGACCAAGGATCCTCAAAAATTGGTCAAGGGCCAACAGGTGGAACATTCATCTCAAGTGGTTGGTTGCAAAACCGATTTAAAAGATAACTGTTTTATCTATTTGTTGAGTTATTTTATGTGTTTAATTGTTGTGTTCTTACTATGTGTAAGAGAATGGTTTTACATGTTGTTGTGTAATTTATTAGCTGCATTCATGTGTGATTTTATCATGTTGTAGATGCATCAAATCAATGGTATCAAACAATAGTTAAATCTTGTTGTAACTCGTAGTTGAAAAGCTACATGAAATTAATTAGTTAGCAAAATTGCATTTTTTTTATTTTTTCTGCACGTAATGGACCTCAGCTGGGTTGGAGAACATTACATTATGGTATCAAAGCCTCTATTTTAAACACCAAGCTTTTATGGGCCAGGATGAGTGTGAATTGGGAAAATTCATTGTTACATATTTCGGTCTATGCGAATTTGGGAAAAATGATGAAAAATTAGAGTGAAATCCCCAAATTCGTGAGAAAATTCAGGTAGGATTTTCCTTGTAGCCATCAAAGAGAGGTTTAATGGTGTCAATATGCACAGTTTCAGAGCTAAATTTGACATGGAAGGTTGAAATTTGTGTTTTAATGGTCGTTGTAGAATTGGGAAGAGTTCAGTGAATTGACGGACAAGATCATGTTTGATCTCGAGATCGACGACCTAGATTAGTTGTGATAAATTTAAAATTTTATAAGGTTTTCAAACTTAGTAAGGTCTAGCATATCAACAGTTGATATTTATTTTTGGAAGTTGGGAAAATGAGCTAGATTGACTGTATGGATTCATTTTCGGTTGTTGGGAGGTTGGAGTAGAATCAACAAGCAAGATCATTTTGAGTGGGAGATTGACACCCCAAATTCATTTGGTATTTGGTTGAAATTTATAAGTGTTGGAGTTCGCCAAAATAATTTGACAATGGTAGATGGTTGGATCGATGCGTTAGGCGAATATTTTGGTTCAGCCAAAGGAAATTTTCGATCGTTGATGGATGATGGTCAGGGATCAACATAATTTGGTGAAATTTTCATGCTTCCAAAGGAAAAAATGGATGACCGATGATTGAGGGTCGACAAAATTAGTGTGATGTTCAATTCTTCCAAGAGAAGCTATCGATCAATGATGAAAGGAAAGAGGAAGGTGATGTGTCATGTCACATCAACATCACGTGTTATGTCACATCAGCCAAGTTGACACCTTAGGATGACATGTCATGTCATGTAATCATCTATATGACATGCCACGTGAACATAGTTTCCATGTCAGTGAAGAGATGGTCGAGATTCGATGAGATTTGTGGGAAAGTTGTTGTCAAGGAAATTGTCTGATGGCCGATCGTCGATGTTCGAGGTTCAACAAGATTTATGTGAAGTATTTGTTTTCCAAGAGAAATGACTGATGGCTAATGGTCGATGATCAGGCATCGAGGAGATCAATGAGAAATTTTGGATTACAAAGCAAAATCTATGATCCCCTATGTAGTGTTGGAAATCAACGGTCCAGATTGTTCTAAGTTAATGATCGACGATGGAAATTGATCCATGGGGTTTGGAAAGGATTAGTGGATCAACAGATCATATTTCACCTGATTTGAGATCAACAACTAATATTTGAAGGCTTTTATAGTAGTAAAAAAATCAAATTTTCTATGAATTTTCAAATTTTCGAAGGTCATTAACCAACGAGGCGATTTTGAGGCCCTAAACGACGTTTTTAGGAAATAAAAATTCAAAATAATATTGTTGGTACATTTTTTATTTATGACTTAAATAAAATAACCTGGAGAGAGCTACCCAATGAGCTACTATGGACGCAAAACAAAGCTCGTATGAGAAAGTTACAGTCGAAACAATTAAGGTAAAATTTCGGTACCAATTTACTTCCAAAGGGCATAAATCCTTGCTTATAAGTTAGTTTGGGTTACATGAGCAGTCTATGGAAATATTATGAACCATTAAAGGCAACCATGGATGTAGATTTCAAATCCAGGTATGCAAAATTATGCAGAAAGAGAAAGAAGACACATGTAGCATACAAAGATAAAATGGGAAA
>JASDQU010306202.1:75228-88792 GCA_032191745.1 Picea mariana
TCAATGTCAAAGTCCCCTATTCTTTCTTCTATTTTCTCCTTTTATTTGAAGATCTCTGATAGCCTAACATGTCAGTGGTCATTCAAGGTATCTTTCATCTATAGTAATATATTTTATGATTATTTCTGGGTTTCTTCTATAATCTTGGTCTCTTGATCTCCCTCAGGGTTTGCTTGTTCCATATTCAGCTTCTCAAGCCTAGCAATCATTCTAGGGAAATCCAATACTTCATGGTCCATATCCTTACAACAGAGGCAACTAGGTATTCTCCTAGAGCATTCTTTAGCAAGATGTTTCAGTCGTCTACAACTATAACAGAGGGTTAATCCCCTCATCCGTTTATATGTTCCCCAACTCCTTCTATACTGCGCACTAGGATCATGGTGGCTAGCCTGCAAAAAACTTTTTCTAGGATCTTGCATACACTTGTTAGTCTAGACATTCTTTCGATGCATAGGTATAACATATCTATCACTATATTTATCATATCTATTCATATCAAACTTTCTTTCATCTATTAATGCCCTAGTTTTGAAGCTAGGACAGACTCTATCAAACATACCTAGATCCATGCTTTAGAAACAAAACATTTCACTTATCTCACTTCTGCAGAGCACAAAGCTTCCAGTTCTAAGACTTTTAACTATTCTTACCTTTATCAAGGCATAGAGCTTACAGATCTTACTTTTTTCTTCACAAATATGACTTCTTTTCTTCAGATCTGACCTCTCTTTCTTCAGATCTGACCTATTTTCTTGGCACAAACCTTCACATGTCAAACAAAACACTATTCACTAGAGCAATAGGTCTATGCACAGATCTTATTTCATGCAAAGCTTATTCTTCTTCAGTTCCCAGCAATCACAGTTCCAAGTCCCAGCAACGGAACCATTTGTTGGCACAGGGGAAGACCCAGGGTTCAACGCTCAAGAGTGCACCAACAAAGCCCTAACTACCAGTCCTTTCGGCAACACCTGCAAAGCAGATGAAGTCTCACCCAAGGTAGAAGTAGGGGTGGTTGCAAGACTCAGGTGTCTGCAACCTTAGCTGGGACACAGTTCTATAATTATCTTTCTTACAACACACGTAGCACCAGTTATTCCTTAACATACATTCATCAATATACTTTGTAGAAGGCATAGAGAATCACAGTGAATACTTGTACTAAGAATTATCCAGTACTTATCCACAGAAATATAGGTTAGATTCAACAGATCGAGCACTAAGCATATCATATATTAGATCTAATGTTCATTCGTTCATCAACAACATAGAGCATAACTAGATCTACTTAATCACATCGATAAATTAGCCAAGAAAGAGATAAATACATAAGAGTGAAGCACAAAACACTATAAACACAGTTATATTGGTTCACCCCCACCCTAGGGCTACGTCCACAAAGTCTTCTTTATATTATCTCGGTCAAGCAGTTACAACACAGAGCTTTAATGAACCTTACTTTGCACAGGATAGAAGATCTATGTAGCTCGCTAGATCCTTCTTCCTTGCTCTTCAGCATTAGACTATAACAAACTGCACTTAGCTCTTCGATCTCATGCACAGAGCACTCTAAGATACATCCGATCACACAGATCCAATAACTAGCACTAAGCTTTCATTCATACATCACATCGATGTACTACATTACTATATCCTTCTTATCTTACTATCTACATTGCCTATTTATAGATTTCAAAATGGGCCTAAATGTGGGTAAACCCATGGGCCGACATCCCTTTCCCGTTACATCAGCCCAAAACCCTAAAATGGACCCCAAAATAGGTCTTGCTTCTTTATTTTCTTCTTCGTGTTGTGCTCCTTCCTTGGCAAGCTGTCGCAGTCCCAAAAGTGGTCAAGTATGACCAAGTACTCTTAAACTTGGTCAAGGGCCAACACATACCAAATTTTTTTCAATCATTAAAAGATCCATACCACCAATTTCCTTCAAACTATTAATAATAAGTTCATAAATATTTTCAGTTGTAGAATTTTCCCTCATTTTATGAATCCCAAGTAGATAGAAATGCCTAATATGGTCATTAACCATATAAATACTCATGTAGATCCATGAATTATTATCAATAGTTGTAACATCATCCAAAGATAATGATAAAAACCTATCATTTGCAATCTTCTCTTTCATATCATCATTTTCTACTTGAGCTAGATATTTTTGTCATTCCCAACCACTTGTTAAAGGCCAATGAGAATATGAAAAGTGTGACACTTGAAGAAAAGATAGATATTTCATGTAATCTGAATAATCTATCATAGGACGACCTTTAGATAAGATGTGAAATACAATTCTTAATTGGATTATCTTGGATAACAATTTCTTTCCATTGTCTTTCTGAATAGAGATGTGATGGTTCCTCCACTTTCCTCAAGTTTTTCCTTACGTATTAAATATTTATTATATTCATCTGCATGTTTGACATGTCGACATACCTCAGAAGATTTCCATCTAACAATAGATTTCTCATTGCCATCTACAGTTTTATTTTCATACACCTTTCTTGCATGCTTCTCTATTGTATCTAAATTCATCTGAAATGTCATTGGCGTGCCAAGTTTCCAACTACATATATTGCATCTATCTTGTGGTTTCTCTTTCTCATTTTTTGGAGGTATTGGTTCAATAAATAAAAATTTTGAGACCCAATCTGGTTGGAATTATCTCCCTATGTCCCATTGTCCTTTTTGTCTCTTTCATGAATTGATTTTATTGTCTTCCAATGAAATATTTTCGACATTTTTACTGCCAATTTCTGATGAAAATGCATTTATCTCACTTTCATCACCAGAGGAACCTATTCCTTCATCTATTATTTGGATATTATATGCATTCTCACAAGAGTTGACATCTCTTTCAGTGATAGGTTGCTTAAAAGAGTTCGAAGCATGAAGAGAATGTGGATCCTTGGATTGAGGTCTTTGAAATTATGATGGTATATTATTTTTTCTTGATCTTTTCTTCCCATGATCGATGTTTGACATCTTAATAAATATTCTACAATTGAAATTTAAAATCAATGTAGAAACCAAAAGTGAAACATGCATGAGAAATAATATAAAATTAGTAAAATTCCTACCAAGTATATAATCTTTGTATGTATTTATAGTAACAAAGAAAACACAAACATAATTGCACCACATTTTCTTAAAAGAGATACTAAGATCGTGGTATTATATATGTAAATGTTCTAACTATTACAGGTAACATCACAAATATGATTGAGGAACTAAACATTAAGTTGCAAAATTGTTTGGAATCATGGATTTGGGCATACTTTATTATTGTTTGGGAGTGAAGTATATTCAATGCAAGACAACATCTTTTATTTCTTGGGTCAAGAAGTATGCAATGGGTATACTTCAATATTGTTTTGGAGTGAAGTATGGTAGATGGAAGACAATGTCAAATATCTCTCAAGCCAAGGATGCAATAGAAATATTCCATATGAACATAAGAGACATAGAAGACCCAAGGTAAGGAAAATGGAGAAACAAATAGCGAAGAATAAAAGAAAGAAGTAACATGGAAGAGTTGTTTCAACAAGCAAAACCAGAGACTTAAGTTCAAATTCTACTTGTGACATGTTGAATTTTCATGGGTTGATTGGGGTTGTAAAGGATCCAACAATCTCACTCTCACTTAAGTACTTGAGAATGGAACGATATGTTTCCAAACATTTAAAATCCCAAGGGGTTATCTCAAATAGTTGTCGCCATTGTTGTTGGGAATTTGACTAGTTTTGTGCCAACAAGCATCCAATTAGAATCCACCTAGCTTAGGCATGCTACTATATGTTAGTAAGTTTTCTAGGGATCGCATCCACAAATGTAGATAATAATCACTTGGGTTTCCTTATGAGGGTTTTCTTGAAAAAACTGCACTGGGGCATAATTTGAAATAATCATACTAATTGTATGCAAATTTAGGCCTAAATTTGTGAAATCATGCCTTATATTTGACTACATAAATGAAAATAGGACTTTCAAATCCATCAAAATAACTCTCACAAGGTCCAAAGGGAATATTTGTCATATGAAATTATTTTAAATAATACATTTAATGTGATTAAATGGGTCCAAAATGGCCTAAATATACTTAATAGAACTTAATTAGCTATAAACCATAATTTTAGGGATTTAGGGTTAGATAACCCATTTATTATTAAATAAGGGTTATAAACTAAATGGTATATTGTATGGCCACTAAAGGCACCTAAACATACCAATGAGGATTAACAACAATAAGCAATCAGGTTGAGAGAAAAGAGATAGTATACATTGATACCTGCTTCCAAAATTGAAGCCACAATAAAGAATCTCACTAGAGTTGATACTGGAATTATAGGAGTCATCTAAACTGTTGAAGTTCTAGGTGCAAAATAAACAATATTTTATTGAATCTTCCCATAGGTGCAGTTTTCACCATTTGAACAGATCGATTACTTAGGAAGTTGAATTTCTCACTAGAGTTGCTTTCCACTGCAAGGTTCACAACTGAGTAAGGGTTTCTTAAGAAGTGATAAAATATACATCTATTTAGGTAAGTTTATTTATCAAACAACAAAACTCACACAAAATCTATCCAAAATGGGGGTAGGGTTCAACATAAGCAAACCCCATAGAGGCTTCAAGGCTTTATAACAATCCAGAAGTGGTAGAAACATTCCAACAATATAATTGGATAGTTTATTTCAACAGATTGTATGGGTACAATGAAAATATAACTATGGAATTTTCCCTAAACTTCCACCACATTAGAGATCAAGAATACTCCACGTCAATGAAGGGGTTGTATATTTAGGTGAATGAACCTATGATAATTAGAGTGTCAAGGTTACCAATACGGCTACCCTAGGACAAGGAGGACAACTAGCCAACTATGGATGCTAAGAAGTTATTCCTCCTCGGCTAGTATGACAAAGTGGAAGAAAATAATAATGGAGTAAAAAGGGACAGCCTACCTAAACCGTGGGATGAGGTATCATACCACCTCCTGAAATACATCAATTATGAATGTAGATTAAGTATGGTATATTCTTACCATTTCATATTTCATATTCTTACAATTTCATATTTCTCATATTCTTATCGCGACCATCTTATCTCCTCCATAAGAATTGCAAATGCCACTAAATCATATATTTTGAAGCAAGAAAAATCTAATCCTTTTCTATGAAAGTTGTGAAAAAACTTGACCCCTTTGCAAACAAACATAAGTAGTAGTATTCATGGGAAGAAGTGTGAATCACAAAGATCCTATTAGCACTATTATCCAAAATTTAGACTCATCTTAGATCTCTACTTACTATCATTAACAACCTAGGCATGCATGAAGACATAATAGAACTTGTGGTTGCAGAATAAGGCCAAATCTATATTGTAGAAGAATATGTATATGATGTTCTAGAACAAGTATTTGATACAATGAAGTTTACAAAAGCAAAGGAAATGTTAGTGACATTTTGGATGGAAATATTCAAGATTCAAATGAAATTATTGACCTAAAAGTTGTAGTTTCAATATGGAAAGGAAAATTCAATGTATGTGTCCTAAACATTATCTCAGTTGAATCACATCAATATGAAATGCATATTTAAAAAAAAAAAAGATAAATATTTACCTTGAAGAAGTAGACTGATGGAAAGAAAGGTTAAAATCAAAGAAGAAAACTAAGAAGTCCCTCGTACAAGAAACCGAGAGGACATGTTGTTTAACATTGTAGGGGCTTTCTTATATACCACCATAACAGATTTAGGTAGTTTTATTGCATGAATAATGGAAAACACTTATACTCTACACGATAGTTGAAGTTAATCCATGTGACATCAACAAAATACATGATTTTGTTCATGTTTATTTTACTTTTGGTGACGAGGAACAAAACCTACTTTGGGAACTGTACTTATACAATTTATTTATGGAATTTGAATTGAGATGGAACCTTAATCCCTATGATGGGTACATCCAATTAAGAGACTCTTCCTCATACATTATGAATCAAAGTTAGTGGGTAATGGATGGGATCATTATGGAATTATTGAAGGTAATTCCATCTTGATTATTACAATTGAACATCCAATCATGGCCTAGGTGATTAAGGAAAACAATAAATAGTAGCTTAGATTTTAAAATATCATCTCACTAAGCTCATCATGGAAAACAATAACCAAAAGAATATGGTCTCTACAACCCTTGTCAAATCATTTGATTTTCTAGCAACTCCCAACCAACAACCATAATGTCTTGGTTGGGTGAATGAGAGCACTCAAGCCATGTTTGTGAGCTAGAAATGTAATATCACTTTCACCACTAGCCCTCATTTTTGAGACATTGTTCTATATGATATTACTATATTAGATTTCCTCGACTTACTGCTAGGGATATCTTATCGATATGAGTTCTCTACGACATATTCTTCTCACACCAACACACACACACACACACACTAAGAATGGTCAACACTTCCATTTCCAATAATACACCACTTTCTATCTAGAAATTACATCTAGCAATGATGTAATTCAAGCCTCCTTTTATAAATGTTTACATATATGTATTATCTACTAAGCTAAGCCTGATTAAACCTCTTCATCCCCCTCATCACTAGAATTCCTCCTCTATGGATATTAGGATGTTTTTATTGAACCAACCACTTTACCACCTCGATGACATATCGAACATACCATGGACCTTTTGCTTGGTGCCCATGTTCTGAATACCCAACCCTATCGTGTTACCCCTACAAAGACAACTACGATTGAAAAAAAAAATACAAATACTATTTCAAGGAGGAAAACGTTTCTCTAGCCCCTCACCTTATGGCTCATCTACATTTATTATCCCTAATAAAGAAACCTGTGAACGGTAGCAAGTCACTGACTATAGATTTCTCAATAAGGCGGCTGTCAAGAACAAATACCCATTGCCTCTTATCAAGGATTTGCTAGATGATTTGTAGGTTTCTTTTCCTTTTTAAAATATGGAAGTAAATTTAGGATACCATTAGGTTAGAATTATGGAAAACGATGTGTGTAAGACAAAATTTAATACCAAATTCAGGCCTTATGAGTGGTTTGGTTATGCACTTTGGTATCACCAATGCCCCTACCACTTTTATGAGACTCAATAATGACCTATTATTCCTACACCTTGGAAATTTTGTCATTATTTAACTGGATGATATCTTGATGTTTGGAAAGACCTAAGGTGACCTTTTCCTCCATCTTTGTTAAGTTTTGAATGTTTTGTGTGCCAATCAGTTGTAGGTAAAACTCAAAAAAATGTGTTTGTCCATTGCTATGTTTCTTACTTGGGATTTTCAATTTTTTTTTTAAAGTATTCATTTAGACCCCTAAAATTTCAAGACCCTCCTAGACTAACCATTACCCTACACTACAACTGACCTTTAAATTTTTTCTAGATGATGTCAACTTTTATCATAATTTGGTTTTCCAATTTTCCAAGAAAGCATGTCCTCTCCATGTACACATACACACCAACCACAATGGCCTCTATGTATGCCAATTGACATACACAACAACTACAATGATTGTTGTGTATGCCAATTTTAGYTGTTGTGTATGCCAATCATCATAGACAACAACCAATGGGCCTACTGTGTATGCCACTTGGCATACACAATAACCATTGGTATCTTGTGTATGCTAATTRGCATACACATCAGCCATTGTGGCCTATATTCCAATGCTACTAATTTGATAATTCATCCATATGAGGGAAAACATCCATTCATGGCCCAAGTTAGATAATACTCTTCATGAATTCAATGACATCGACACAATAAGAGGCCAATGGACTCATGGATTCTTCATGTATCTTCTTAGGAGAGAAAGACTCGTGGCATTCAACAATGTTTGTAATTGGAGGCCAACATTCATAATGTGTTTTCAAGTGCCAACAATTGGCTCCATATTGGGGATGGTAATCCCCAATGCAATGTTGAGAGCCTCAAAATATCTTGTACTTCTCCTATATTCATGAAAATTACTTGACCCCAAAGCTCACTATGTGATTCTTTAGGTTATTGTATTTAGATTTAGAAAAAAAAATCAATAAAAATTATCTTAATTTGGAAAGACCATTTGAATCAATTGAACTTAATTAGATATACTTTCTAATCCCTTTTCAATACTTTCCCTAATGAAAATGTCTTTTGGTTTTATCAATACTACCTAGTGAGATGTAACCTCTTTATGATCCCCCTAAAGAATAATTTGGTCACAATGTTCATTCATGTACAAAATACTATAATGTCTCCACTTTGGGACATCATCACATTGCAGAGGTTTATGATGACCAGAGTAGCCAGATGGATGTTATAGTAAATACATGGATTATTGAGAGGAGTTTCGGGGTCCAGCTTGCATAGCTCATCCCATTTCATAATTATGATCCATTCTGCATAGGTTGGCTTTGGTTTCGTTGCATTCCGATGATTTCCATGATTTTGAGTATTTTGAGCTATAAATTAATTAAATTCACTAAAGAGGTCATTTTGGGCACATTACTTGGAGGAACCTCTCGGTGTAATAGTTCATTGGAATCAGGAGGAGAAACACTACAGGATGGGATGGTGAGAAGTGAATTTCAGTGGCCAGGGAAGCCACAAGGAGATATAAGGCGCTTTTCAGAGGTAAAAAGGTTAATTAATTAATTAAAGTGATTTAATTAATTAATTAAATATTAATAAAATGAAAGTCACTTTGGAGGAGAATGGTGAGCAAGAAGTATAAAGGAAAGGCAAGGGCCTCTATTCATTCATTCATTCATGTATGATCATCTTTTGATATCTGGATTTTAGCTAGTGAGCCCAACATTGGGGGTTTTAAGGGTTTTGACATAACAAACCCTAGAGGACGATTCGGTGGTGAAAGATTCCACCTAGCTTGCAAGCTTGGTCTTGGAGATGCAATACTCTCCCACACCATTCTAGTTCCATATCTACTCAGTTGTAGGAGGATTCTACATCAATTGAAGGGGCATAGAGAGAGAGAGGGCGCACCAGTTAGGGTTTCTAGCAAGAGGGGCGCACCATCCATTGAGGGAGGATTTGTCCTAACTGAGGAGAAATGATTTTGGGAATTCCAAGTATTGGGTTTTCCTTGTAGGTACCATATCTCCATTATTGGAGGGTTTTGTAGAGATATGCTTATGGAGGATTGAGTGGCATTGAGATTGGGATGATTTCCTAAGAGGAGGGTGCATCACATCTGAGAGGATAGCTAGATCTAAGGATCTAGTAGGTATTTTTCCTAGTTGAGCACCTGTGTTTTCATTGTCATGCCTTGATCTATCATTCTAGTGGATTGGTGGATATTTTGGAGTTATATAGGAGAGAGGCCAAATTATTAGGGTTTTAGGCATCCAGGGGGGCGCACCATACATTGGAGGAGGTTCAAATCCATAGGGTTTGAGAGGGATCTTGGAGATTCGGGCACCTGGGTTGTTTTTTCCATCACTCGATCTATTGTTTAGCATCTTTCTTGAGGTGATTGGATACCTTTTGCAACAGGACCAAATTATTGGGGAGCTTCAACATTCTAGCAGGGCATGACATCTTCCAGTGGGGGTTTAGCACTTCATATGGCCCAGATCTACCTTGGTATTGGTATTCATCTCCTATCTAGCCTTTGGAGGCTTATTTTGAATTATCGAGAGATTTTTGTAGAAACTCTATTTTCTATCTTCTTAGCCATCTATTGAGAATTCTAGATCAACCTCACATTGTAGTAGGTTTCTCTATTTCATGAATAAAATCAAATTTGAGATTTTTTGGATTGTCTATAATATTGTATATGGTTGAGGTATGTTCCATGATTGTATCTTCTTGTTTATTGCTACAAAACACATATAAACACATCAGTAAAACCCTAAGGCTGAAATCAAGAGGCCATCTTGCAAGTAAACACATGTAAACAAGTAGATCAGCAAAGTGTTTGATGAAATACCACAACTAGTCATTTTTAAAAGACACCCAAAACAATTATGTTCCTTTCATATTGGCTTGGGAATGTTACAGTATTTATCCATGAAAAATCCTAGGTGGAGCATAAAGGAGATTACATTCTGGGTCAATCAGGAAATGGAATACATGGGCGAAACAGCTAGATGGAAAGAAGCACAGAGTAACCCCACGCCCATTAGGAGCACGTAGCTTTGCTACAGTTGTAAGGTGCCTTTGGAACCATATCATAGGTGTAGGGGTAAGGGAAAGAATCATATTATTGAGGTGCACTATGATAATGATGATGAGGTGTGTGAGGATGGAGTGATAGATGCTTATCTCGAGCAGTTCGATGATGATAGTGACTCCTGCATAGAGGCTAGTGATAGTGACTCTTGCACAGAGGTTGATGATTCTAGCACACTTGAGGAGGATAGTGTCCCTTGTGTAGTGGAAAGACAGTCGGGTGGACAAGACAATAGCACCAGTGCTTCAACAGACATATCACATATTGTTGATGACCTTACACATCAACAGAGTGGTGACACTAGTGAGGATTCACGCGTGTTAGCACCTAGAGATGATGAGATTTCTATGATGGTCATGACACATATGTCATCCTTTGAGACACCCCTGATAGCCACATCACATGAGGAGGTCAGTGACATGCTAGATATGATTGAGGAGTCTTGTGTGAGGGATGCACACCACAGACATGTAGATCCACCGATCCAGGAGGAGATACAGGACGTACAGACAGTTGACCTTACACATACAGATCAGCCTGAGGATATTGAGTCACAGATTTTGGAGACTCCATTAGTTGAGAAGATTGTGGACGCTGACAGGTTGATGAAGCACTTACTTATAGGATCATCCTGCATTGATGAGGATGCACTCTTTAGTAGTCAGGATGACCATAGCACATGTCTGGATACATCTATATGGGATCCAGGCACAGATGATAGTAGCAGGGTGAGTGCACAGGAGGATACGGTTGCTCATATAGGATACATTATGATTCAGAGGGATATAGCATCTAGTGATGGGGTGCAATGGCATATAGGAGGACCCATCAGTACAGTAGACAGTGGGCAGTTCAACATGATATCTTATGCAGAGAGTGTTTTTGTGGATTTCAGAGTTAACACTAGAAAGACTGACACCAGTCGTGAGGGATATGAGGTGGCACCTCAGCATGACTATGACCAGGAGTCACACTACTTGACAGGACAGTTGAGAGTTAGTGAGGATATGATCATGGCAGCCATCAGGCGCATTGATGACATCCATGCATTTATGGTCGATTGTTGCTAGAGGGCATCAATGGCACTTGATAGTTCAGATGAGGCATTTTCCATAGATGACTTTCATACTCTCTTAGAGAGAATATCTGTGATGAGGTCCGACTTCCAGCAGTTGTTGATAGACAGGGACTACCTACTAGGGATTGGTGAGACGTATCATCGAGCCTTGAGGGAGCAGAAGTTGGAGATGGATCGACTCACTCAAGAGTTGGAGAGCACTCAAGGATTCTTGAGAGGCACACCAATAGCCCTTCAAGAATCAGAGTCTAGATCAGAGGAGATCCTTGAGGAGATTCATCAGAGATCCACTTCACCTATCTTGGTGGACACCCAGATACATCATTCAGTCACATCACTGGAGGATGGTGGTGGTCTAGTAGAGGAGCACCAGTTGATGGAGGATCCTGAGGTCTACACAAGATCAATAATGAGTATGGAGATTTACAATCCGAGGGTGCATGAGAGGATCTTTGAGACAGACAGACACTCACCTACACATGGGGGATCCAGAGCCAGGGTCAGTTTTGATGATACTTCCATTTGTGTCCTGAGAGGGATTGACTTTCATGTGGAAGTTGATCTAGTAGTACACCCATGATCCATGATGTTGCAGGGGTATACAGGGGACTACCTAAGTATGCAGAAGAATACAGTGGTGATTGATGACTCACAGAGACATGCAGAGGTTTACAGTGAGATCCATAGGGGTGTATTTATGTGCAGGGAGGAGACACACTTCGGGGAGCATGTAGATGCCCTTCCTTTGCAGCAACACATAGTTATGAGAGTTCACCTTCGCAGTATCAACAGTTGCATGGGAAATGAGACATGGAGAGTGGTTAGACCGAAACCACCTGACATGAGTGCATTTACGACATACAACAGGACAGAGGTGGGTCATGATGGGAAGACAGTGGAGGCCTTGTGTATGATGAAGAGCATCATAGGCCAGATGATAGCAGACAACTCAGAGGCTGAAACAGATATAGATGCTCATGAGGAAGAGCATGGGGGACTTCCGGCAGTGATCAGTCTGACACAGGAGTAACCAGTGAAGACTGGAAGTGGTAAAATTCCAAGTTTTCCATGGGATTCGGGAGTCCGTTTTGTTAGCAGGATGTTCATGTTGACCCAGGTTGCACCAGAGAGCCACACACTCCACCTTGGGTTGGGTTGGAGTGGACCTGCAGGTACTTATCCTATGGGGTGAGACCTTTTCTCCCTCTTGATCATCATGATAGGGAACATAGATGTCTGGACAGGTACTTCTTCTACAAAGGTGTCTTTATTGATACAGTTTATGGACAACAGGTCCAATGGTCACAGGTATTTCATCTGGAGGACCCAGGAGAGGAGGATTCAGGATGTATGCAGGGGGCAGACAGTCATGGTCAGAGTAGTGCAGGGCCAACATGGTGACCTTAGAMATAGGTTAGCATGGGACCTAGAGATTGTAGGATTGAGCATTTCATTGGCTGAMAAAGGTGAGTGGACTTTTGCAGGGGAAATTTGTTCTGACTTTCCATTGAGCTTTATTGTTGACGAGAGCACATCGCTTGAGGGCGTCTCATGGAGGTCTTGTGGTACCTCATTCTGGCATCACCAGGTGTAGTTGATGGAGGTTGTGTAGATATTGGTAGTATCTTGGAGGATGGAATCATTCCTGGATGAGGCCATGTGTCATGTGCAGGAGACTCATGGAGTTGGTATATTTCAGGATTATGCTTCCCGGGGGCTAGCAGTTCATGACTTGATATGGGACTGAGGGGGAATACTGTATGATGGTTCATCGTTGGATGGGTTCTACTATGTATCCCATAAGAGGACATGGGATTCTGGTATTATACTTGAGGGGATTTGGTTATCGCTTGAGGAAAATCAATTTTCTAGTAGGGAGGAGTGTAATGTCTCCACTTTGGGACATCATCACATTGCAGAGGTTTATGATGACCATAGGAGCCAGATGGATGTTATAGCAAGTACATGGATTATTGAGAGGCATTTTGGCGTTCAGCTTGCATCAATCGTCCCATTTCATCATTATTATCCATTCTACACAGGTTGGCTTTGGTTTCGTTGCATTCCGACGATTTCCATGATTTTTGAGTATTTTGAGCTATAAATTAATTAAATTCACTGAAGAGGTCATTTTGGGAACATTACTTGGAGGAACCTCTCAATGTAATAGCTCTTTGGAATTGGGAGGAGCAACACTACAGGATGGGATTGTGAGAAGTGAATTCCAGTGGCCACGGAAGCCACAAGGAGAGATAAG
>JASDQU010306202.1:106900-120594 GCA_032191745.1 Picea mariana
TGGCTTTCCAACAGCATAACTCTGCAAATATGACTGTCCATTGGCCTCAAACAGGCCTGGTTTATATAGAAAAGGAGTTGGTTTCACATCCCCAACTTCCTCCAAGAATCTGGCCTCCAAAAAAGCCCAATATCCCCCAAAAATGGGATAAATCTACTAATAATAGCTACAATTAAACCAAAAAAAACAACTGTTGTTGTAAAACCCACTTTATTAAGTTCACTGGGCCGCAGCCCCCAACATAGCGCGCTCCTGGTCCTATTACGCGGGCCATATGGCCACACGCCCATGGTTCTGGCCCCTGTTCATTGGCCCCAGCCCCCGGGTCCTATGGCTCAGGCATAGGCCCATGGCCGTTTAAAATTCCCGCGCTATTATTTTGGGTTAGCTCCGGTCCTGTTGGCGAAAAGCGTGGCCATATGGCCACGGGTTTTAATGTAACAACCCTGCCGCGTTCGAAAGCCCGAGCCTTCCCGCCGGTGCAAAACAAATGCTAATTCAAATATAATTTTGGTCGATTGCATAACAAGCTCTACCGTTCGGCGAGTTGGTTATCCGGATTACGTTGGTTCTCTGCCGGCCCGGAGGTCCCGTGTTCGAACCCCGGTGTTGCCAAAAACATTTTTAAACCAAACCAACGAACCTATAATGGGGTGCCACGTGGCAGCCCAGGATTGGGCCACGTGGCACCCTTACCCACCAATGCGAGTATGCCACGTGTCGGCCTGTGATTGGCCCACGTGTGCCGCCACATCGGATGNCAATGCGAGTATGCCACATGTCGGCCTGTGATTGGCCCACGTGTGCCGCCACATCGGATGTCGTACGCCATATGTCACTCTGCCATGCTGCCACGTGTCGCTCTGTCATGCTGCCACGTGTCGCTCTACCGTACTGCCACGTGTCACTCTGCCATGTTGCCACGTGTCGCTCTGCCATACTGCCACGTGTCTGCTCTGTCAGCATGCCACGTCATCTACTGATGTCATCGTGCCACGTGTCACCCTGTGAGTGGTGACACGTGACACTTTTTTATTGGTCCAACTGTGCACCGAAAAGGCCAAATCCACCTGACACGTGTCGCGTCCTGGTGATGCCATGTGTCCTCCGTACGGACCTGCCACGTGTCGTCTCCTGATGCTGCCACATCACTGTACGAATGATGCCATGTCAGTTGTACGGACTGACACGTGTCTATACGGATTGTACGGACAGGTACAGTCAGCATCCAAAATTTTGCCTGTTTGGCTCGGCGGACAGAATGTGATATCTTCCTCATACGGACTCCGTTTGCGATAAAAATTATACCACCGGAATCAGGAAGACGAGACGGACGCAATGGAACAGGTTTCGTCGCATTCTGAGCACTTTCATTTTTGAGCATTTTTCAAGCCCTATTAGGCTTCTGGATCTGTTTTCATATCATTAAAGGTACACCAACTGCGTATAGACCTTCCACATTCCTCCCAGCCTTAGACCGCACTGTTCGAAATCCCTAGTAGTGGGTCACCCCTAAGTTGGGGCTAAAATCCACTTGGGTAAGGGTTCCTAGCCAAGCTAAGTTATCTCACTCAACATGAAACTCAGTCACAGGTAACTTAGACACATGTGACTTAATCACATGAAATTTTTTCATAGGTGCCAATTCATACTGACAACCTACAATCCCTCATTCCCCACATGCATGTCCCACCCAAGGAAGTGTGCCCCTTCTCTGCTCAACAGCCCTTCGACTACCCCACTTCCCTTCTAGGGATTCAACAACAAGCCGAACAAGAAGTCTCAGAGCCCTGTCGTTGTAGTTTCACACCTCGAGAAATTAATTTCCTGCAATTCTCTCACCTGGAGAGAATGTAATGTCCCACAGGTAAGACAACCAGCCTCTTCAGTCTAGCTCTCCAAGCTAAGCATTGTACATGTATTTGCAATAATAATCAACAAAATACTCATCATTATAACAACATGGTTCTACAACAGAACAATCGACTATAGATCACCCCTGCATGATTTCATGAATGATAGGAAAAAGTTACTAATTCCAAACTATTTGGATGCATGTTCCCAACTTGACAGTTGACATGTTGAGAATTGTCTTCAGTCCACATGTCCCTCACCCTCAAACTTAGGATAAAATAATATCCCTACTTTATACTTTAAGGAATATTAATATAATACTCCTTTGGGTTTAATCCCCCTTAACTTAGCCCCCCTTAGTCTCTGCTAATGGAGTTATAGGCCCCCATACTCTTTTACGTGGTTGGTCTACCACAATGATGTATTTTCATTATATGTGCATGTGATTACATTTACATTCTCAGTATAGAAGTACTAATATTTTTCATTCAGGCTCACCAGCATGTTGACAGGTGAAATTGAAAGCTCGCCAACTAGAGGAGTGGATCCGGTCCAAGGTTGTCTAAATAACCCAAGCCGTTTGGGATGATCCATCCCGACGGGTTTAGCGGCTCCGTTGGCCGATCTAAATCCTAGAAAACGAAAGAAAACTAACTAAAGGAAAACTAATCTAAGTGAAAACAACAATTAAAGCAAACTAATAAACACATCTGAAATATATATATACAGTCTATTACCTAATATAACACAACAATAATTCAATGAAATTAAATGTTCAATTATCAACAGAATTAAATCTTAATCACAAATGTATAATATTTACAGATTACAGATTTTAAATGAAAACCTGGAAAAATCATTTATAAACTGTCCTATGACAGCAAAACTATTGTTTTTCTTTTTTTTTATATAATTTTATGAGAAAGAAATAAAATGAAAACTATCTAGGTTGAGCAATTAAAATAATAATCCTAACTATAAATCTGAACTATATATATCTATCTAGACTACTCAAATAACACTAATAAACTAACCTGTAATAATGCTTTCCAATTTGTCCCTTGCAAAGTATCTGATTCAGCTGTTCGATGGGAGGAAACCCACACCAAATTTTCCACAGGCTTCTTGTAAACAAGAAGTAGCAGTGCTCTTTGAATATAAACAACAAGAAAAACAAGACATAAAAATGACAGCAATCTTATAATTTACAAATCATCACATTTGGATAAATCTGTATGCAAAGATTTGTACAATATGATTCATTTAATGAAGAAGGTAAACCTTTAATTCCTTAAATTGAAACAAAGTAAATGTTGTACTTTTTAAAATAAGAGAGATCAGATATGGATAACACATAAACCAAATCACATCAACCTGCAACGAATTACGATAGCTAAAGTAGTTGATAATTAATTGCAAACTGATATGAAGAAAACTAGAAATAAAAGTTTGATATATTGAAAGCTAAAGCTGCTACAAGACATCCACTTTCATCCCAGCTTGCATCATCATAAATCCATAGTCTGTTCTCCCAACCRTGATCATGGGTTCATTACAAAAAAAACAAGTATTTAAAGACCACAGGGTAAAACATCCCTGTGGGAATTATCAACCAYTGTTTACAAAAAATCTGGGAATAATCTCCCAAGTCTCTATTCCTGACTAAAGCTAACAACCTATAACAAAATTGTATCACAAAAGTATCTCCTAAACTACCACAGCATATCCAATTGGTCATTGAAATTCGTATGCACCTGAAAGTGGACAAGAATAGATAAGTTTAGATGATATTTTATTTGTAAAACTAACAAAAATCAAAATCTTAAGACTAGCTACAGAATCTCACGATTTTGTAGCTGGTCTAATTTGAAAATAGAATCGTTTTAAATCCATCCAAAACTAACAGAAATATATTCGAATTATTAAACCAAATCTTTAATCATTAAATCAACATAAAGCAAATCGCTCATGCCAGAAGTAACCAAATCTTTATGCCAATTTGAAAAAGACAAAAATCGTGTTCAACCGAATGGTAATAGAGATACATGCAATCTGTTCAACACTTGTTATTACCAATTCAGAGCAGACAGGATCATTTAGACAATTCGAAACCAATGAAATCATTTTCATGAATCAATTTCAATCGACACAAACTGTAACCGATCAAACAAATCATTCATATTTATTTAATACAAACGCAATATTTTGTGTCGACTCAAAAATTAACAAAATCGTTTTTTAAATCCAAAACTAACAGAGTTGTTTTTTTGAATCAATAGATTACATTGTATTTATCAAACCAATCCCTGATATTGATGCATTGCATACGTAAAAGACCATGCTAATTCAAGCATACATAATCGTCTCAAAATCAAACCAAAAGAAATGAATCGAACTATATTAGAGCCGACACAAATGATATGCTAATGCAAAATCGTATCAATCAAAACATAGTTGTGTCTGAGTTTAGCAAACAAATATTTTGTACAGATCGGATGCAATCATAATCCAAAACGAAAATAATCATTCAAAAAAAAACAGAATCGTTTCTTGAATCTATTCGAACGGAACTAAACGAAAGCAAACCCAATCAGTCATACCAATTCAAACCAATTCAAAAACAATCAATCGTTTATACTAATCTGAGAATAAATAAATTGCATTATCCAAATCATAGCTATATTTGATTTTAGGAAAACGAATCGATGCAAACAAAAATAGTTTATGCTAATTCCAAACGAAATCTTTCATGCTAATTCAAATAGAAAAGAGAAATCATTTCTGGTAATTGGAAGTAAACAGAATTGTTTTTAATCTATTCCAGCAAACAGAACTAATCGGCTATGCTAGTTGAAACCAAATCATACAGAATCAATGTGGAAAAAACCATACCTGGGCTGTAGGAAAGCAACTCGGTCATGATAATTTTGAATTGACAAAGGTTGTTGCTGCTTCGACATTTCTGAAGACAATTGAACCGGTGGTTTTTTGTTTCTTCTCGTTGGCTTGTAGCCTGTCATTCTCCTTTGACAGGACTGTCACCCGTTCCTCTAATGAATTAATCTTAGATTGCAACAGGGGGATGTCTGTGTAATAACGTTCAAGCTAGGAATTGCATTGGGTACATGGTGATTGATCGGGCTTTGGCATCACAAGCGAGGGTTCTTTCAAGTTACCAGGGGTTTCATTGTGAAGCATGATTCCTAGGAATTTAGGATCGTTCTTGAGACACAGAGGTAAGTTGGAAACATAGTCATAGGTTTCCATAGAGCATATGCCATGAGAATAGGGGTATTCCTCAGTCAAGAATCGTTCAATTTCGGAGTTTGAGTCCTCGCTCAGCACTATTGGCTTCTGGTCAACATTTTGCTTGGGTTTGTTCCTAGCACATCTGGATATCCATCATGCGTTCTTCTTTCCCTTACTGTTGACACCAGTATCACCTTTTCCTTTCCTCCTCACAGGCCTTTTCACGGATTTAGTATTGTCTTTAGTACACAGGTCGGCCATGGTATCGGGTAGGTCAAGGTTGGGGCAATCCAAGGGTTTGACAGGGGGTAGAAGGATATGAAGTGGCACGGCTGGTCCAACCAGAGTTTCAGTAACCACAACCTTGTCCACTTGGACAGACTCGGGAGTGGCAAAGCCATTCTTTGATAGGAAGGCTTGCCAACAGTCACCACTAAGGCTCAAATGGTGGATGATAATGAGTTTGATCAAGCATTGATGAAAAAGGCTACTATCAGCCTTCTCACGCTTAAATCTTTTGGACATTTTGTAAAGACTACGTAAGAGATAATGTGGCATATTCAGAGGGTAGCCTATAAAATTCATCAATAACCAAAGATGATACAAAAATACCAAGCCATAACGACCTTCGCAGGTCACAAACTACTTAACAATTGTCAAAAGATCGTGTCACCTGGGTTTGAGGGTAGTGAGAGGCATACCTCTATCACAGCTAACAATCTTTCTCAATGTGAATAGGAGCGACCACGGCACCTCATCTACTTTGGAATTTTTAAACCACCTTTTCCCTGTAGCTGGTAGTCCTGTAGCTGAGCTTAGGAATTCCTCATTTAGCTCGAGTTGCATGTCTCCGACCTTAGCCCTGCATCCGTCGAAGGTGAGGGAAAACTATTGGGCAACCAAAAGGTTGAAACCCTCAAATCTTTGGATAAACACCAGGCAGCCACTATTTTCCAAATCCTCACGAGCATTGTCGAACAGCAGGAGTGTTTGGCTGCCATTATGCTCTACACACACCACAGGTGCCATAGACGAGAGCACACAGTGAGCCAGGTGAACGGGCAAGGGTTTGGACAGGGTATTCATAGGATCGAATAGCTCACATACTTCCCCGAAACCAACAGAGTTAACCCGGGATAGGAGGCAGGCATTAATGCCAAAGTGTGCAGGGGTGGTGGAACGAAATCAACCCATGCAAAACAGTGATATCCAACTGTACAATCGATGGTGCATATGGTGATTCAAATCACTATTGCAATGTCAATAAAACAACCATTGAAAACTATGATGAGTCGACTTGGGTATTTGCACAAGAATTAGTATTTGCATGGTTTTAAAATCAAAACAATGTTTTGAATATAGAACCAAGGATTCAATGATAAAATGTATGCTTTGTATGAAACCATTGAATTAAGGGTCTAATCACCATGTTAATGTGTTGATACGAAACCATTGGATTCGATCAAAAGCAATCAAACCACCATTGACTGAAGGACTGAATCACACTTATTAGAATACCATCATAGTGTCATAAAAATGAAATCAAATTAACAACAACAAAAAAAAATGTCAAATGAGTAAGGTTTTGGTGTCTTGTCAGCTGTGTGAACATAAATGAATTGGAAATGCAATGAACACATAGACAAGAGTGACCATAATAATCCAGTGACAATTTTAATGCCATTGACGTGACTTTGAAATCAAAGTTTTGACGCTTGCAGTCGTGAAAACGAGAACAAATGCAGGTGTGCAAATGCGCGAAATAATAGGGTTGTTTTATTCTAAGATTGCGATGAAAATCAAGGGTTCCAAAACACTTGTGTGGGCATCTTATAAAGATAGGATAAAAATGTGAAATGGCTTCCAACAATGGCGACACACTGGTAGAAGCAGTTATCTCTGCCAAAAAGAACAAATTCAGATTATGATAATGAGAAAAATTCTAACTCAAAAACAACAACCAGAAAATTGTTTAAACATCATCATTGATCAAATATTCCAGCAGTGCTTAAAGGATGAAAACTGATAACATTCTTAAGATAAGAAAGCCACGATATTAAAGATAAAATCACCAATACTGTTGACAGAGCCACTACTGCCAGTAGGCATCCATAGCCTCGACAAGGTTACCATTTAACCCACTCTGATATCTGTATCCTGCCAAGAAGTTACAGATCAGAATAAAGGACATTTTAAGGTCAAGAGATTTCATACTTATGAATTTTCATATACCCGACATTGCTTCACTGCCAGCAGGCCTGTTCAACACCCCAGCGAAGTTGTCTTGGCGTCATGCATGCATTTACCCACTGCCAGCAGACCTGTTCAGCATCCCGGCAAGTTTACAAGCACTTCCCATAGCTCTTTTAATGATTTATTTTTCTTTTTTTAAAGATATATAATCGAGCGAGGTGACGCTAAAAATTATGATATTTTAACATATATATATATATATATATATATATTTACAAACCTCAACAGAAATTTTTTTTTAGAACTGTCCTTCATTAAGATCCAGAGATGGTTTATTTACATAACCAACCTTCTAAAACAGGGAGACATCTTCTGAGTCGTTCCTTTAAGGAACAGGGACAGCATAAGAAGATAATAGATGATCGTGACAGGCTTTACTCATAGATCGAAATCAGTTAACTTCTTTCAAACAACAGTCTTTTCAACACAAATGTAAATTTCAGAAGTATATAATTGATGTTTACACAATTTTTTAGCAGTCATTTTAGTGAAAGAATTTTTTGTTTTCCTTGTCTGAACAGTTCCAAAATCAAGTATGTGTACTTCCAAAAACAAAACTGATAAGCGCAAGGGAAAAAATCAAAACCAAAACAGTAAAAGAAAAGCAAACAAAAGAAAAATATGTACGCAGTACACACAGGGTTGTCATCAAGCGAAATATCTTTTCAGAGCTTGGCCATTCACCGGATAGGTGTCTGGTTGTCCCTCTAAACTCTGTAATCGGAAAGAGCTGGGACCCAATTTCTCAGTGATTAAAAACGGTCCAAGCCATAAGTTTTGAAATTTCATGTGTTCTCCCTTTCCCTCATGTGGTTTGTCCCACTTCAGGACAAGGTCACCTACTTTGAAGTTTCTATCAGAGGCAGAGTTAGAATTGAACCAACTTTTAACCACTAGTTGATGCTGATCTAACTTACATTTAGCTTGGGCTCTTACCTCTTCTAGCTTCATTAAGGCATTAATTCGGTTCTCCAAAGGGGGACAGTATTCTTCTTGTATTTTCTGCGACAGCTGTAGTCAGGGAAAAAGAATGTGTGGTGGCAGAATTGCTTCTCTGCCATAGACAAGAAAAAATGGAGAGTTACCTACATCATTTTTTGGTGTTACCCTATCATCCCAGATTGCGTTTAACAGTGCATTATGCCAGTTTTTGTGATTCTCAGATATCATTCTCTTGATGATTTTAATTAGATTCTTATTTGTTGATTCTGCCAATCCATTGCCCTGGGGGTAATAGCTGGTAGAATATTTCAATTTAATTCTTTTTTCTAAAGCGAACTCGCTCATCTCAAGAGACGAATAATAAGAAGCGTTATCGAATACTAAACAGACAAGGATACCAAAACGAGTAATAATATTCGAATTTGAAAAGGCAATTACCTTACTGGTATTCATAGTTCTTAATGTGGCAGCTTCAGACCACCTGGTGAAATAATATGTGGTTGTTATGATAAACTTATGCTGCTATGAGGATGGTGGATTGATTGGACCTATAATATCAAGGCCCCACTGCTAAAAAGGGGAGTCTACCGAAATAGGTTGCAAAGGAAAGGCTAGTTTTTGTATCCGCCCTGATGCTTTTTGACAAATAATACACTTACGGCACAAGGCATGGGTGTCTCTAAAAAGTGTGGGACAGTAATAACTGGCTCTCAAGACTTTATGGGCAGTGGTGTCTCCACCAAAATGCCCACCAGCTTCTCTTGCATGCAACTCTAGCAAGACTTTTTCTGCTTCGTCTTTCTCAAGACAGTGCATCAGTACGCCATCTAAATTTTGACGAAACAGAATACCATTAACCAAATGAAAGGAGACAGAATTTAATCTTAACGCTCTTCTTTTAGTGGGATCTAGGTGACGGGGGGCTGACCCATGTTCAAGACAGAATTTTATATTGTCATACCACGGACTGACAGAGTTTTGTGCACAGCAGATTGCATTTTGATTGTGTTGTCCTAAGTTTGACATATCGTTTTCTTCTTGTTGTCCTGTTGTTGAATCAACAACTAACTTGCATAACCCTTGGCCTCTCACTATCTGAGCTGGGGTAATTTATATGTCATACTCCTGTAAGGAGGTAACCCAGTTAGCCCTCTTTTCACCTAGTTCTTTCTACACTAACAAGCTCCTGACGGCTGAATAAGGGACAATAACTTTCGTCCTAGATTTCAAAAGATAAGACCGAAAGTGCTTGACTGCTTTGAAAACAGCATAGGCCTGCTGATCTACCGCTGGGTAATTAAGTTTAGCGCCTTTGAAATCATAGCTCATAAAGGCAATGGGTACTTCATTGTTTTCAGCGTTCTTTTGAGTTAGGACTGCAGCGTAGGAGCGATCAGAAGCAAAAGTGTAGAGCGTGAAGTCTTGCGAAAATTCGGGGCTCATGAGAGAAGGAGTGTCTATTATGGCCTTTTTTATTGCATTAAAAGCTTGATTTTCTAAGGGTCCCCAATGATATTGTGCGTCTTTCTTAATTAAATTCTGTAAAGGTCTTCCCATTTCGAAGAAACTGGGGATGAATCTCCTAACAAAGTTTATCTGGCCCAAGAAAGATTGCATAGACTTTTTGGATGTAGGAGGGGGAAGTTTCGAGATGACTTGAGTCCTTTCGGGGTCGATAATCATCCCTTTTATTGACACAATAAATCCTAAGAGTTTACCTTATTCTACTGCGAAGATAGATTTTTTAGGATTCAAGGAGATGTCGTATTTACGACATCGTTGTAGAACGACTCTTAAATGAGCTAGATGATCGGTTTTGTTTTTTGAAAATACAGTAACATCATCTAAGTAAACTACGATGGATTGATTGATTAAGCCTCGGAAAGCGATGTCCATCGCTCTCTGGAAAGTGGCACCGACATTAATCAATCCAAAGGGCATTTTTCGATAAGCATAGGTGCCCCATGGAGTGCGAAAGGTAGTTTTAAGTTGGTCTGGAGGAGACATCAGGACTTCGTTGTACCCTGAGAAACCATCCAATAAGGATATCCTTTCAGAACCAGATACCTGTTGAAGGATCTGTTCCATGGGTGGGACAGGATAGTTGTCTTTATCAGACGCTCTATTAAGGTTTTAGAAATCGACGCATAATCGAATTTCCCCACTTTTCTTCCGGACAAGGACAAGGTTAGAAACCCATTGAGTGTGTCTAACTGGAAAAATTATCTTAGCATTTAGGAGTTTATTTAATTCTTTTTTGACGATTGGTTCGAGCTTAGGGTGCATTTTTCTTAATTTTTGTTGAAAGGGCAAGGTTTGGGGCTTCATAGGAATGACGTGTTGTATGATGTTGGGGTCGAAAGTTTTAAGGTCATCATACATCCACGCAAAAACATCTTTAAATTCTTTAAACAATTTAACAAATGCGGCTTTTTCTTGTTTAGAACACCCCACCCCTGAATTAATGCACTGCGAATTGTCATTAGTTCCTAAGTTTACTTTTTCATATGATAAAGAGGAACTATTGGTTTTACAGTTGACCGATTTTTTGAATTTATCTTGAATATCGTAAAATTTCTCTAATCTAACTACATATTTAGGGATCGAATTTACCATGTTCGATGAAGATTCAGGAGTTCTCGGATCTGGTATTACCGTGAAATCGCGCAAATTATCGTCGTGAGTGCATTCGTCGATCACCGCGCCTTGAAAATTTTCTTCCATATGTAGGAAGCTAATAATCTGTTGATCGTCATCGAAGACTCTCCAATTCGTGATGTTGTCGGGAATGAATGGCCTGAACAACAGTTCTACGGAGAATGCATTCGGAGACAAGCCCTCTATAGGAAAGAGTTTAGAAGCTACATTAGCTAATAGATCAGCTTCGGAATTATTCAATCTCGGAATAGAATTTATATTGAAAGCAAAAAACTTATTCATTAAATTCCATACCTCGGATTGGTAGCTTTTAAGATGCGGAGACAGACAGTGTATAGAATCTCTTACCTGTCTAACCACGATTTTGGAATCGCCAAAGACAGCCAGATTTTGAATGTTCATATCTAAATCTTTTCTGAGGCCCTGGAGTAAAGCCTCATATTCTGCTGTGTTATTAGTACATTCAAATTCTAGCCTACATGCAATCAAGGTTTTGTTACCTGCCGGATCAATAATAACGTAGCCTGCACCAACTCCTTCTTTGGACTTTGACCCGTCAAAATAAAGAGACCAAATTTGATTTTTATCGGGTGCATGAGACCATTGTGTAGAAGTTGTTGGCTGCACATATGCTACGATCTCGGACTGTTGTTCTGGGTTGGTGATAGCTGAAGTATCGGCCATGAAATTGCTGAAAAAAGTATCCATCCCTTGTATTTCGGGTGAATCAGCAGAAGGTGTAAATGGTTCGTTGGGATCATTCAAATCTGTGACCGTGACCTTAAGGTAGCGTTCACGATTTACCTTGATTTTGTTGGGCTTGTCATTCTTTGGAAGCCACAGGTGAGACCATTCTGTTGCGAAATAGTCGTGTAGCTGCTCCAACCAGTGCCTGCTTAAAAACAGAACATACACTTCTGGAATATCCACAACAATAATATCAATCACTTGATGAACTTTGGGGTTAGACGATAATCTTATAAGCACATTCCTTAATTCGCCTATGACTTTAACACTAGTTCGATCAAGTTGGATGATTTTTAAAGTGGATGGTTCAACTTCGATGTTAATCTTCTGACAGACAGACCATGGCATCACATTGGATGACGCTCCTGAGTCTACCATACAATTGTGCACGTTCCTATTAAAGATTTCGAAAGTTAACAAAAATGGAGGTACATTTCTGCGAGTACTAAGTGTGGAAGCTTGTGGCTTTTTACTCGCAGTTTCTAAAGCTAAATTATCTACATTTGTTACATTATATACAGGAAGGCTTCCTTTATCATGAGGATCAGGATTACTCTTAGTGGAAGTCTTCTAAGGAACTTTTTTCTGAACAACCTTGTTACTGCTTGAATTACCAATTTTGCTATTCTCTGTGATGTTTTGTAACATTTTTTGTAGCAGAAACGGAAATTTTAATAACTCATAAACATAAATGTTAGCCCTTAACTTTTTAAGATCTTCAACTAAATCATAATCTAAGGTGGGGTTTACATGACTCTGTTTAGTCTTAGCTGGTTTGGATTGCTTTGGGGGCAAAGTCGTAATGTTTTCGGAAGAAGGTTTGTTTGTTGTCTTACTCCTAGTATTGTAGGGATGAACTGTCTCGAAGTTAGCTTGAAAGATGCTATCCGAGAAGTGTCCAAAAATGTTCGGAGAAGATTCTTCTTCTTCAACTGTCTCTTGTTCAACAGCCTCCTCAGTAATCTCAAGAGGCATCAAGTTATCCTGGGCTTCTAGAATTGTTTGAAGGGCGTATTGCAGACTTTCTAGATTTAAGCACTCGGTATTTGGATTAGGTCGGTTGGTGGGAAAAGGTTTCCTGAATGGGGGTTTGTAAGGCCCTTTGCTCGAAGAAGCTTCTTCGGCCATCATTTCCAAATCTATAACTTGATTTGACAGCTTTTGAATGACTTTAGTTAGGTTTTCTAAATCTGAGCTTTCAGGTTGTGTTTTATTTTGAGCAGGTCTAGGGAGGATTTCGATCTTCTTTTTGGAAGATGAACTAGTTTCTGCTTCATTACTAGTAGTGTCTTTTAAACTAAGTATGTCTTTTTCAATCTGGTTGGCCTCCTCGAAGGCCTCTAACAACGTGGCTTTCTTAGATCGTTTTACCCAAATAACTATACTTTGATGCAAGGCTTTAGTATAGTATGCTATGATAAGATTCTTGGCAGGCATCGAGTCCGTAGGGATTCGGTTCTTTAGTGTTAAGAATCTTTTATTAAAGTCTTTAATTTTCTCTTTTGGGTTCATTCTTAAGCTAGAAAGCTCCATAACTAGAACTTCTGGAGACTTATCGTCTCCGAATTTTTCCAGAAAGAATGACTCGAA
Organism: Picea mariana; assembly: GCA_032191745.1. Classification (NCBI taxonomy): domain Eukaryota; kingdom Viridiplantae; phylum Streptophyta; class Pinopsida; order Pinales; family Pinaceae; genus Picea; species Picea mariana. The sequence continues at coordinate 120,194 of JASDQU010306202.1, forward strand.
ATTTTCCCAAGACACGATGGTATGGGGTTGTTGGGCAAAGTACCAGGTAGAGGCATTGCCCTCGAAAGTATAGGGGAAGAAACCTACAGACAACGTCTTCGTGCTCGACATTACGGAGTCTTATGGCTAACATAAACTTTTTAATGTGATCTTCAACGATCTGTTTAGAGTCAGGGTCAAACTTGGGAAGCCACTTCTCCGGATGTTTGGGTAGGGGATGTTGAGCCCCAGGTACGGCTACTGCATCTTGGTCGAGCCAAGGTCTAGCAGGATTGTTCTGGTTGGTCATTGGTGTAGGCGGTGTGGAAGGCTGAGAAGGAGAACTACCTTCATCAAAAGAGTCTTCTCCCGAAGAAGAAGGAGATGATGGAAGTGGTGAGGGTGGTATTCCAGATCCTCCT
>JASDQU010306202.1:121588-138443 GCA_032191745.1 Picea mariana
CTATCTAGGCCAAGCAATTAAAATAATAATCCTAACTATAAATATGAACTATATATATCTATGTAGACTACTCAAATAACACTAATAAACTAACCTGTAATAATGCTTTCCAATTTGTCCCTTGCAAAGTATCTGATTCCGCTGTTCGATGGGAGGAAACCTGCACCAAATTTTCCACAGGCTTCTTGTAAACAGGAAGCAGCAGTGCTCTTTGAATATAAATGATAGGACAAACAAGACATAAAAATGACAGCAATCTTATAATTTACAAATCATCACATTTGGATAAATCTGTATGCAAAGATTTGTACAAAATGATTCATTTAACGAAGAAGGTAAACCTTTAATTCCTTAAATTGAAACAAAGTAAATGTTGTACTTTTTAAAATAAGAGAGATCAGATATGGATAAAAAATAAACCAAATCACATCAATCTGCAACGAATTACGATAGCTAAAGTACTCGATAATTAATTGCAAACTGATATGAAGAAAACTAGAAATAAAAGTTTGATATATTGAAAGCTAAAGTTGTTACAAGACATCCACTTTCATCCCAACTTGTATCATCATAAATCCATAGTCTGTTCTCCCAACCGTGATCATGGGTTCATTACAAAAAATAACAAGTATTTAAAGACCACAGGGTAAAACATCCCTGTGGGAATTATCAACCACTGTTTACAAAAAATATGGGAATAATCTCCCAAGTCTCTATTCCTGACTAAAGCTAACAACCTATAACAAAACTATATCACAAAAGTATCTCCTAAACTGCCATAGCATATCCAATTGGTCATTGAAATTCGTATGCACCTGAAAGTGGACAAGAATAGATAAATTTAGATGATATTTTATTTGTAAAACTAACAAAAATCAAAATCTTAAGACTAGCTACAGAATCTCACGATTCTGTAGCTGGTCTAATTTGAAAATAGAATCGTTTTAAATCCATCCAAAACTAACAAAAATATATTCGAATTATTAAACAAAATCTTTAATCATTAAATCAACACAAAGCAAATTGCTCATCCCAGAAGTAACCAAATCTTTATGCCAATTTGATACAGACAGAAATCGTGTTCAACCGAATGGTAACAGAGATACATGCAATCTGTTCAACACTTGTTATTACCAATTCAGAGCAGACATGATCGTTTAGACAATTCGAAACCAATGAAATCAATTTCATGAATCAATTTCAATCGACACAAACTGTAACTGATCAAACAAATCATTCATATTCATTTAATACAAACGCAATATTTTATGTCGACTCATAAATTAACAAAATCGTTTTTTAAATCCAAAACTAACAAAGTTGTTTTTTCGAATCAATAGATTACATTGTATTTATCAAACCAATCCCTGATATTGATGCATTGCATACGTAAAAGACCATGCTAATTCAAGCATACAGAATCGTCTCAAAATCAAACCAAAAGAAATGAATCGAACTATATTAGAGCCGACACAATCGATATGCTAATGCAAAATCGTATCAATCAAAACATAGATGTGTCCGAGTTTAGTAAACAAATATTCTGTACAGATCGGATGCAATCATAATCCAAAATGAAAATAATCATTCAAAACAAAACATAATCGTTTCTTGAATCTATTCGAACAGAACTAAACGAAAGCAAACCCAATCGGTCATACCAATTCAAACCAATTCAAAAACAATCAATTGTTTATACTAATCTGAGAATAAATAAATCGCATTATCCAAATCATAGCTATATTTGATTTTAGGAAAACGAATCGATGCAAACAAAAATAGTTTATGCTAATTCCAAATGAAATCTTTTATGCTAATTCAAATAGAAAAGTGAAATCATTTTTGGTAATTGGAATTAAATAGAATTGTTTTTAATCTATTCAAGCAAACAGAACTAATCGGCTATGCTAGTTGAAACCAAATCATATAGAATCGATGTGGAAAAAACCATACCTGGGTTGTAGGAAAACAACTTGGTTATGATAATTTTGAATTGACAAAGGCTGTTGCTTCTTCGACATTTCTGAAGACAATTGAACCAGTGGTTTTTTGTTTCTTCTCGTTGGCTTGTAGCATGTCGTTCTCCTTTGACAGGACTGTCACCTGTTCCTCTAATGATTTAATCTTATATTGCAACAGGGGGACGTCCGTGTAATAACGTTCAAGCCAGGAATTGCATTGGGTACATGGTGATTGATCGGGCTTTGGCATCACAGGCGAGGGTTCTTTCAAGTTACCAGGGGTTTCATTGTGCAGCTTGATTCCCGAGAATTTAGGATCGTTCTTGAGGCACGGAGGTAAGTTGGAAACATAGTCATAGGGTTCCATAGAGCATAGGCCATGAGAATAGGGGTATTCCTCAGTCAATAATCGTTCAATTTCGGAGTTCGAGCCCTCGCTCAGCACTATTGGCTTCTGGTCAATGTTTTGCTTGGGTTTGTTCCTAGCACATCTGGATATCCATCGTGCGTTCTTCTTTCTCTTACTGTTGACACCAGTATCACCTTTTTGTTTCCTCCTCACAGGCCTTTTGATGACTTTAGTATTGTCTTTAGTACACGGGTCGGCCATGGTATCGGGTAGGTCAAGGTTGGGGCAATCCGAGGCTTTGACAGGGGGTAGAAGGATATGAAGTGGCACGGCTGGTCCAACCAGAGTTTCAGTAACCACAACCTTGTCCACTTGGACAGACTCGGGAGTGGCAAAGCCATTCCTTGATAGGAAGGCTTTCCAACAGTCACCACTAAGGCTCAAATGGTGGACGATAATGAGTTTGATCAAGCAGTGATGAAAAAGGATTCTATCAGCCTTCTCACGCTTAAATCTTTTGGACATTTTGTAAAGACTACGTAAGAGATAATGTGGCATATTCAGAGGGTAGCCTATAAAATTCATCAATAACCAAAGATGATACAGAAATACCAAGCCATAACGACCTTCGCAGGTCACAAACTGCTTAACAATTGCCAAAAGATCATGCCACCTGGGTTTGAGGGTAGTGAGAGGCATACCTCTATCACAGCTAACAATCTTTCTCGATGTGAATAGGAGTGACCATGGCACCTCGTCTACTTTGGAATTTTTAAACCACGTTTGCCCTGTAGCTGGTAGTCCTATAGCTGAGCTTAGGAATTCCTCATTTAACTCGATTTGTATGTCTCTGACCTTAGCCCTGCATCCATCGAAGGTGAGGGCGAACTGTTGGGCAACCGAAAGGTTGAAACCCTCAAATTTTTGGATAAACACTAGCCAGCCACTATTTTCCAAATCCTCACGAGCATTGTCGAACAGCAGGAGTGTTTGGCTGCCATTAGGCTCTACACGCACCACAGGTGCCATAAACGAGAGCACACAGTGAGTCGGGTGAACGGGCAAGGGTTTGGACAGGGTATTTGCAGGATCGAATAGCTCACAGACTTCCTCGAAACCAACAGAGTTAACCCGGGATAGGAGGCAGGCATTAATGCCAAATTGTGCGGGGGTGGTGGAACGAAATCAACCCATGCAAAACAGTCATATCCTACTGTACAATCGATGACGCATATGGTGATTCAAATCACTATTGCAATGTCAATAAAACAACCATTGAAAACTATGATGAGTCGACTCGGGTGTTTGCACAAGCATTAGTATTTGCATGGTTTTAAAATCAAAACAATGTTTCGAATATAGCACCAAGGATTCAATGATAAAACGTATGCTTTGTATGAAACCATTGAATTAAGGGTCTAATCACCATGTTAATGTGTTAATACGAAACCATTGGATTCGATTAAAAGCAATCAAACCACCATTGAATGAAGGACTGAATCACACTTATTAGAATACCATCACAGTCTCATAAAAATGAAATCAAATTAACAACAACAAAAAAATGTCAAATGAGTAAGGTTTTGGTGTCTTGTCAACTGTGTGAACATAAATGAATTGGAAATGCAATGAACACATAGACAAGAGTGACCATAATAATCCAGTGACGATTTTAATACCACTTACGTGACTTCGAAATCAAAGTTTTCACGCTTGCAGTCGTGAAAATGAGAACAAAGGCAGGTTTGCAAATGCACGAAATAATAGTGTTGTTTTATTCAAAGATTGCGATGAAAATCAAGGGTTCCAAAACACTTGTGTGGGCAGCTTATAAAGATAGGATAAAAATGCGAAATGGCTGCCAACACAGCGTCAAAGCATAAAGATCGTGTGCTAAACTAGTGCGCATAGAACTTCTAGGATGCACACACTCTTCTGTTAGTGCACCACCCTCGCACACTTACACATGTGTGCATTGTATTCCTAACATATATACAAAAAGGCTCTCTGGCCTCCCAAGTCGTGCACTAAACCGATGTGTGTTGAATCCTGGAATGTGCACCATTATGGACGACTGTTCTTTTAGTGCACCATTCCTACACACTTATATTGGTGCATGTTGTATACTTCAAGCCGATCCTCTTTTACTGCGCCATTCCTGTGCACTTACACATATGCCCGCCAAATACATTAAGCTACATGTTATATCCTTTTAAAAATTGCACGCACTCCTTTGGTGTGAGATTCGTGCGCACTGACTTAATGCACACAAAACCAAACCAACAACTTGTTCCATCAACTCACCAGCTTATATATAAATTTACAGTTACAATTATATGTACAATTGGGGTTCATCCTAGCCCCCTTTCTATGCTATGAGATAGAATTATAGAGAAGCATCATCATCGTTCCTCTTAGTAAGGTATTACACACAAACAAGAAGATAAACCTATTTGGGGAGATTAAAGGTGTTTAAAAGACAAACATCCAACATATGTTACCCATGGATTTGAAAAACAACAATTGGTTTTAGGCACATAGGTTCATGGTACATAGTTTATGCACATTGTTTATGTTTATTAAGGACGCCTCTTTCATGAAGTAAGTTGGACATTTCTAGCTAGCACATTGAATTGAAGTTAGTTACTACATGTTATGGTCCATCATTCATTGCATTTGTTTGCTAGAAAAGGATTATTTGGACATGATCCCATGCATTCATTGAAGATTGTGATCTTGGGACATTGAATAGCTTGCACATTCATGCATATGAAGGAGGCAACCTTGTTGGTAGTTGCATTTAAAAGGAGGTTGGGGAGGACATTTGGAAGATCAATGATGGTCACATGGGCACCTAAAAACGCTGAAGCGATGCCCACCATTCCCATTCCCATTCATGCACCCAATTTTAAGACCCTCAGATCTCGTCTATGACCTCTTATGTGTAACAATTGATAGAAAATGTGGCCCACTTCTAGATTCAACTCAAACCAATTTGTTTATTGTAGCTCAAACCCATTTGTTGATTGTTTTTTAGTGCATATGGGTCTGGGTGTGGATGTGGGTGTGAGTGATGCCAAAGCATTTCATCCAAAAATCAATAGAGAGCAGAGGCTACGAGTCATACCTGAAAAGAGAGGCCTCTTGAGGGAAGCTGTCTCACCAACACTTTATGGTTTCTATGAAGTATATACTCATACTCTTAAGTACCATTAAAATAAATAGATTTGAGGGAATAAAGAATGTCATTTTAGGCACAAGGATATCATCCAAAAGAAGCCTACCAAAGTGGAGGAGTCAAAATTTAATGAGTTAGGGTTTGCCACCTATGATAAAAATGAGAGAATGGTCTCCCAAGATGAAATCTTGGAACAATTAGACATGCCACCTATGATAACAATGAGAGAATGGTCTTTGAAGTTGAAATCTTGGAACAATTAGACAGAAAGAGAAACAAAGTGGAGGAAATTGAGAGATAGAGACTGTTACAAATGATGGAAGATTTTAACCTATCATAATTTAATTTAGTTGTCAAATAAATGTAAGAACAACCACCATTACCTATTAATCATCAATATTATTCCAAATATAACTTGCATGGACAAAATTCCAATATCTAAGAAAGCTGTCAAGAATGGTCTCCCAAGATGAAGTCTTGGAACAATTAGACATGCCACCTTTGATAAAAATGAGAGAATGGTCTCCGAAGATGAAATCTTGGAACAATTAAATAGAAAGAGAAACAAAGTGGACGAATTTTGACCTATCATAATTTAATTTAGTTATCAAATAAATGTAAGAACAACCACCATTACCTATTAATCATCAATATTAATATTATTCCAAATAATTTAATTTAGTTGTCAAATAAATGTAAAAAAAACGACCATTACCTATTAATCATCAATATATTAAAATTAATTTAGTTGTCAAATAAATGTAAGAAAAACGACCATTACCTATTAATCATCAATAATCATCAATATATTAAAATTAATTTAGTTGTCAAATAAATGTAAGAAAAACGACCATTACCTATCAATCATCAATATATTATAACTTGCATGGACAAAATTCCACCTATTAATCATCAATAATCATCAATATATTAAAATTAATTTAGTTTTCAAATAAATGTAAGAAAAACGATCATTACCTATCAATCATCAATATATTATAACTTGCATGGACAAAATTCCACCTATTAATCATCAATAATCATCAATATATTAAAATTAATTTAGTTGTCAAATAAATGTAAGAAAAACGACCATTACCTATCAATCATCAATATATTATAACTTGCATGGACAAAATTCCAATATCTTAGAAAGCTGTCAAGAATGGGATTTGAATCCATGCCCTTTCGGACCAGTACCTGAAACTAGCGCCATAGACCAACTCGGCCATCTTGACATTTGTTGATTGAAAACTTCACACTATATCAATTATAGATAAATTAACCGAGCATGAGGTTAGTAGTAACCGGTGTTAGAAGAAGCGGGGGTAGGTATTATATTCTCTCATTTGAATTCAAGTGAGACACGTCACATCCTTTCCTTTCACTGCAACCAGGAGACTAAGTTTATTGGTATTAAAAGACAACCGAAATACTTAAAAAATCGAATTCATACTTAAACCTAATTCTCTTTACTTGATTCAACACACATTTATGTTAAAGCCCGGTATTTTAAACATTCAGTCGTTGTAGTATAGTGGTGAGTATTCACGCGTGTGACCCTGGTTCGATCCCCGGAAACGGCGATGTCAAGTTTACCAGAAAGCAGGGACACAATTTTTTGCCAAGCTACGCTGAATAATTCTGCCTTACGGCTAACTAAATATGTCCGCTGCATCAACCTCTTACGGTTGGTAAATATTAAGGTTCATCTGTCTTGGTTTTATAGTTTGTGTGGTTGGATAGCATGTTTGTTAATGTTTGTTATTCTTCCCACGAGGGTTTAAGTGGGTTTAATTCTCTCAAAGTGGACATCTTGGCCCCTTGTGATAAGGCTAGAAGGGTAGATAACCCCTAGGGGTCCACTCCAGTTAGCTTTGAGACGCCTCGGCCCTTTTAAAGACACAAGTTATTGGTATATTTGGCTTGCGAGGTGTTGGATATACTCTTGAGTTATAGTGGCAGCCAGAGCACACTAGTATTGCGAAGTACTTATGCTCATAAAATAGTCCTGGTTTTATAGATCGTGTGGTTGGATAGCATGTTTGTTATCCTTCCCACCAGGGTTTAGGTGGGTTTAATTCTCTCAAAGTGGACATGTTGGCCCCTTGTGATAAGGTTAGAAGGGTAGACAACCCCTAGAGGTCCACTTTGGTTGGCTTTGAGATGCCTCGACCCTTGTTAAGGCACAAGTTATTGATATATTTGGCTTGCGAGGTGTTGGATATACTCTTGAGTTATAGTGGCAGCCAGAGCACACTAGTATTGCGAAGTACTTATGCTCATAAAATAGTGAATTCAACTTTGAGTCTATGTAACACCACTTACAACCTTAGGGTAAGCATAGTGTGTCAGCGTCCAATTCCTCTCTATTCACTTAGGTTTATCCTTGGAAGGTTGGTGACATAACTTATAAACTAGACTAAGTGGAGTAGGTAACCTAACTAAGTGGACAATGGAGCTTGTTTAATGGCAATGGAAAATGAAATATGAAGGATGAAGGAGATGAAGGATGAACAACAAAGGTACATTGAGCAATTGAAGTGCTTTGAAAGAAGAAGAACGAAGGCACATCAAGTAGCAGTTTGGGTTATTGATACAAGTAGGTGGAGCGACATCAACACACTGCCACCTACCCACTTGCTAGTCAAATTAGCAACATCTGCCCTATGGGGCTAATAAAAATGCAAAGAAATAGAATTTAAAAGAGATCATAAAAATAAAAGAAAACCAACCTTAATTTGGTGGGTTAGCTCGAGTGGTTGAGTGTTGTGGTTTCTATGAATGAGGTTTTGGGGTCAAATCCTGAACCAACTATTGATTGTTGCTTTTTGATGAGATTGTTGAGCCTCACTGCATCAATGAGTTGTCACCTCCTAGTGAAATCACTAACAATGAATATTAAAAAAAAAAAAAATTGCTAAGGAGCAACAAGGACCTATAATAATACCATGTCTTTTGAAACTACTACCTTGTTGCCAATGCTTCCTTACAAACCATTAATTTAAGTTATCCTTTAGATAAGCCCATGGTATTATTGTATGGTATTATTGTAGACCTCATGCATGAGAAAGTACATAATGTGTGAATTCTTTAGGAGACACACTTATTCCATTCTTCTTTAATCTCCTTTCATTGATATTCTTCTTCTTCTATTTATGGAGTAATTTGAATAATTACAACTTTACTTGTTCTTAACGTGTTCTTAACCTAAAAGATAATCCCTAGAACATGAGGCTAATAAAAACTCAAGGTAATTTGATAATTGTTGTTGTTAAGAGAAGAAAATAAGTTAATCCGAACTATTGCTACAATGTTCACAATGAATAGAATAACCTACAAAATCTGCAACCTTGTATCTGTGCCAAGAGATTCCTTTAATTGATCCAATGTTCTACCACTATCAATGTATCAAATTCTCGGGGCATGCACTAAAGCATTGGAGAGAAAGGATTAAGGTATATCATGGTCAAATTCTCGGGGCATGCACTAATTCCAATGATCGGGTGGTGAATAGCTACTCACTAACTAATTTAATGAACACAATTTTTTTTTTTATTTATATGTGCCTAAATTACTTGCGATGGCATTTCTTATATGTGATTTTATGAATTCAATTGATAATTGATATTGAGATATATGCAATCTCCATTGAAATGGAGATGAAAGTTCATATTAATCCAGATAACCTAAATTAGAATGAAAATAAAAATTTAAATAAATCACTGAGATAGAAAAAAGACATTTCTGTATATGCAATCCTATACTTTAACATTTTTTTATGATGGTGAAAATAATATTATTTCAACATTACTTTCACTTGATATAGTAAAAGAGCCAACTTTTTTTTATTAAAAAAATGATAAAACCAATAAGAATGAAGGAATAACTTTTACTTTACTTTTTCAAAAGTTGCATAAAAGAAGATATTTGTGATAAGAAATTGTTAATATGCATTTACTTTTTCAATATAAGTTTAAAAAGATAATGGCCTGAAAGATTCTTTCAAGCCTGGCAGGGGAAGGCTAAAAAATGTTTTATGCTTTAGAATTTGTAACTTAAGTTTTGGCACTAAAAAGAAAAAGAATTTAAAAATTCATACCAAAGTGGTTCAAGAATTTAAACTAAATTGTAATAATTTAACCAATAACCTAATAAATAATCTGCACAAAGAAATTCCAATGGCTATTCTTTCAATCTCATCCCAAAAGAATTAGAAATATTCTCACTTTCACTTTCACTTTATCCTCCTTAAAGCCTATTTCACTTTCACTTTAGCCCCACATATGTGCATACAACTCGATGTAAAGTAATGCCTATTAATGCATTGAAATTCTCATTGCAATCCAACAGTTTGTCATCATTTCAAGAAGGTTGGTTGTTCTTTGCTTAAAGGCATGAGAAGAAGCTGGTGTAGCAGCAGCTTTTCTGTGTCATGTTGTTCGAGACTGAAGCTCAGTGCAATAAATGAAACTTGGAAATTGGTGGGATTGTAAAGGGACTGCAATACTGGGTAGTGACTCACTGCTTATGAATACATAAGCATGATCATTTGCAGGACTATTGTAGTCACTTTTCAGTCCATCCTTAATAGTTGCCAATTTCCAATTTTATTTTCTTCCACTCCAGCGTTGAGCAACATTGGCACACAACTCTGCTGCACCTTCTTTTCCTACTTTTCAGCAAGAACACCATTCTTCTTCAAAATGCACAACCTGCCCATTCATGTGAAAGTGCCCTCTCTTCTCTTCTCCAGAGAAGAATATGTAATGTATCATCATCTGCTGCAGCATCATCATCATATTTAAATTTAGACAATAGTTAGTTGACAAATAGTTTTTTTTTTATGATTATAGGAAAATGGTTTTGTTGCCGTCCTAATGCACACTTGCAAACGTGAGTTAAGTCCTACTCACTTAGTGTGCCCTCGGAGACACAATGTCTAAATTCCAGCCCACACTGTCACCTTGACTGGAACTTCTTCCGTCTAGGCTTACTCCTAGGGAAGCCAAGGGGGGTAGTCCCTAAGTTGCTAAGTTAATTTTAAGTTAAATGTTTCTAGGACTTAATTTCAATTGATTAGAGGCTAAAGGGAAAACTAGCCTAGGATGACAAGCAGCAATGCAAGTGCAAGTCTAAGTCTAGATGAGAGGTAGCCCTTTCCCTAAGTCAACTAAAGACTAGTGCCTAAGGTTGGGCAAAGGGGTCGACTATGTTTTGGGGTGGTTCAATTACAAGAAGTATTACAATTAAATCAACTAAACTACCCCAAACCAAAATTATAACTATACAAAAGAATGATTAAGTGTTACCAAGTTTACAAGATTTACAGATTAGTTACTAATGCACATCAAATAGATACAAGATATACAGAAGTAGCAAGATGTACAAGAAATGAAAGATACAAGAAACTCTCACCATAGGCCAAGAATGCCCCAAGTGACACTTACTCCACTTGGACTGCCTTCACTGGCAATTAACCACAAAAGCACTCAAGGATCAAAGCAAGTGATGCCTCCCCAAGTGGGATACTCAATCACTTACTTTATCCACACCACAACAAATTGATCAACAAGATATATCAATGTTTTAACCAAATATTCACCTAAGCATAGGAAACATTAATCATTAGAGTTGCATATAAGATAGATAACACAATTAAAAGCTTATCACCAAAGATGTTTTCCTATCGATACATCTACTTCCCCCCAAACATACAAGAGTGATCTATGCAACTAATGTAATTTCTTAAGAATTTTAAGTTCCCACCCCCTAAGCTAGATGTGTGTCTTAACTTCTGATTCCACCAAATAATTGCCTGGTGCTCAAGACACTGGGGCTACGAGTCCCCAGCCTAGCTTCCAAGGTCAACCCGTCACTTCACCACAGTAAGAGGTAGTTCTGTCATGGGATCTCCCCAACGAAATCACAGGACGGTCCCCCGCCACTTCCGTCGGACTGTCCCTCTTACCCGTTTTAGATGATGGAAAGAGATGTTTAAGACCCCTAAAATGTTACTAAGTGTTGTTAGGACCCTCGGGTGGGCCTTTAAGATGTGTTGGGTGTATTTTAACAAGTTTTAGGCACTTTTATTTTAGTTTTTTAGCGTTTGGCCGTGAGCAAAAGTGTGTAAAACGAATGCTTGAAAGATTACAATTATACCACCATCAACATATAAAGATAAGGAAAAATATAGCACAAGTGTTTAAACCATCAATGTAAGTATCACATGAAATTACTAAGAAGATATTGAACCATGAAATTATAAACCATCCACATGTGATGAAACTATAACTTGAAATGAGATGAAGCTTAAAACACTTATAAGATTTAGACCATGAGCATGTGATAGATGATATAAGTAATGTTCTTGCAAGTGTGAAGGCTTAAGATGCGAATGAGGCCGTGAGCATATGTGTTTAAACCATTAAAATCCAACCATAAACATTAAACCATGTGTATGTTAAACCATAAGGTCGTGAGCATCAATTAAGTGTGTGAAGACATTAGCATAGGTGTGTGAATAGGCCGTGAGTTATAGGTGATTAGGCCGTGAGCACTTATACTTCAAACATTAACCATATGTGTGTTAAGCCACAAGGCCGTGAGCAAATATGAAGCATTAAACAATAAACATTATACCCACAATCATCATATTTTATGTGTGCAAGATATATGTGTGCAAATGGGGTTAGGCCGTGAGCAAAGTGAACAGTTGGGTCGTGAGCAATAGGTGCTTCAAAGTGTGCTCAAAACATCAATCATCACATCATATAAATTATGCTAAGTTATGAAATGAAATAGCCTTTAAGGAAAGAATGAAACTTAGCAAGTATTAAACTATTACCACTTCACAGGAATCTAAAGATTAGCTAGATATCTTAAAGCATAAGATCTAAAGCATTTAAATCACATCCAAGATATCTAACCATTAATCATGAGAAGTAAGAGTGTATGAAAGATTAGAAGGAAACTAAACTTGTAAATGGAAGACTATCTAAGATATATCCAATAGTTAAGCAAGACAATCACCACAAGTTTATTTCCTTAAGCCAAGGCGATTTTGGAGATGACTCCCCCAAGGTGCCGGCAAGTGAGGTTAACACTACTAAGATAAACTTGCACAGAAAAGGAGGGCCTTGAGTCTTATGTCCTTCACATACATGAAGAGACTAGACAGGCTGCTGGCCTACTCCTCAGGCAAGAACTATCTTAGCATTGCTAACAAACATTAGGTTTATTTTATTTAACAGAAATGAAAGAACTTGAAATGAGAACACCACTACAATGGTCAAGGTGGTGGAAAGCCTCCCGATTTTGACCAAAGAGGGTAGCTGATTTATACAACAATAAATAAATGAAATAGAAACTAATCCAAGTTATATGGACAAAAGAATAACTACTCTAAGTTAGACTTGATTTTGGGATCCCAAATACTTAGAAAAATGCAGAAAACTTAGAGAAAAGCAAGAGGGAAGAGGAGAGATGTTACCCAAACCAAAGAAGAATGAGTTTGGAAGCCTCCTAGGTGTTTGTATGCAGCTTGTACTCTTAGAATATATCGTTGTCCTGCAAAAACAGCAAGCAAAGGCTTGCTGGAAATGCTGCAAAAACCCCAAAATTTGTTACAGAAATTTCTATGTATACACAGAAATTTCCAGCAAAGAGATATGATATAAAAAATATATTTGTGACCTCTCTAAGACTAATATATAAGCTGAAACACAAGTGGAAATGACTGCAGAAATTATATGGCAAAGGAAAAAGATTTGGAGTGTAGGAAAGCTTCAAGGGTAGACTCCTCTTCGAATACTATCCCAAGTGAAACCTTTGGGATGACCTGCAACACTTAGAGCAAATGTGAATATGGCATAGATAGTTTTCTTAAATAATCATAGGAAGAGATAACTACAATCCTAGGTTATCCAAGATAAACATAAACTAGCAAGTGGTACTCTTCAACTAGTTTACCTAAGCAAGATAACTTGTACCCAAGATCTACTACCATAAACAAATCAACAACAAGTAAGCAATATGACCTCATATGTATGGAACATAAAAGATAACCATGAATGCACCAATGATCCTCCAAAGCTTTTTCTCATTACCAAAAGTGAGAGTGTTGGAGTAGTACTTCCTCCAAAAAAACTCTCAAGAGCAATGAGTGGATGGCAAAATGGCAAGAGCAAGAAGATGGAATTGTGAAACATTTCAACATAATAGTGTTAGCACAAAGATTGGTAAGTGAAAGAGTGAGAAAGGGTTCTCTTTATACCCCAAGAGGCAAAGAGAAGGCACTTGGATGAAGTCCAAGTGTCAAATCAAGAGCTAGAGTCACAAATCTCTAAGAGAGGGGCGCCCAAGCTAGGGTTTGGGTGAGTGATTAATGAGAGGGTGAGGTGTAGGTGAGAGATAGGTTAGGAAACCTACCCAAAGGGGCGCACTAGTTAAAAGAAGAGGGCCCACTTGCCATTTTTGGCAAGTGTGGTTAGTTTTGGTGAATTGGAATGAAGTTCCAACCAAAGGGGGTGCACCATGCAAGAGGGGCGTGGGGTTTTTGTGGGAGAGAGTTAGGTTAAAGGTTAGGTTTTTGGGTGGGTTAGGGTTTTGGTAGGTCTAGGGGGGCGCACCACATGTGTGGAGGCCTCTTTCCATGTTTTAAGGAGTAAAACTAGGAAATTGGTTAGTGATGGGTCGTTTTTCCCCTTAGGGCAAGGTTTAGATAGTCAAAAAAGTGATTAAAGAGGTTGAATTAAGTTGGGAAAAGGTTAGGATGGGTTTGGGTAGGTTAGGAGGGTCTAATTTTCTCATTTCCACCTTAACATCCACTCACTAACTCAAAATTACAATGTTTTATGACATTTTACTAATGTCATCTTAGCAATTAAAATTGTTGTTTTGCTCTAAACTAACTCTGAGTGGACTAAGACATAGTAAACTTAGTCTGACTGACCTGAAACTTAGTCCATGGGTGTAGGGAGTGCTATTCCATTCATTTTGAGCACAAATACCCCTATCAAAATCCCAAAGACGAAGTTTTTACAATGTTTAGCTCAAAAATAATTAATTATTTAAATTTTTAAAATTTAATTAATTAAAAAAAACTATTCTAGACTCGACGAAATTCCACGAAACTTCAGACACTGTCTAGCATGGTCATTTACAATAATCCTAAGAGGTTACCAAATGAATGAGACCATCAGAGTGCCTTCCACCACTTTGGAGGAAGTCATGTGGAGGGAAAAACTCAAGGGAAGTCGACCAGGAGCTTGTCTGGTCGACAACCTGAGGATAAAAAACCCTTGATGAAAGGAACTCCCCTGATGAAAACACCCAAGGTACCTGACCTAACTATGATCCATGCAGACTTATTACATTATAAGCCCACGCAGGGGTGCGGACATTTCGTTTACAAAAATTTAAGTGCTGGGGTATTAGATACCCAAGTAGAACCATAACTGTCTCCAACATAGATGAATACTTCATGATACATGAGTTGACCCCTGTGGTGAATAGGCGGTCAACAGGTTTTTTACATTTACCATGTCAATATCATGTGTTAACATTGAAGGATGTGAATAGTATAAGGCTCAGTTGTTTAATAATCTAGAATGAACTCCTGGTATTGCCAGGATTAATATTAAAAAATTTGATAGGACACTAAATTAAATAAAGAACTATTTTTTTGTTTGTAAGATCCACATTGGTTTAAGTCCCAATTGTTTCAACTTGCTTGAACTGACTTAAAGTTTCTGTTATTGCTGTTAAAACCAAATTTGTTAATTCCCTTATTTGACTATGCTGACAATTTAATGCTAAGGGTTTTTTTAGAGAGAATGTCCTTAAATATCCTTGGGAATCTCTAAAGTTTTTGGAGGGTTGTTATCTCTGACTTTATGGGAAACTCTGTGCAAGGGAACTTAATAGTGAACATTGGAGGGGAATATGTAAGGGGCTTTGTGGGAAACTCTGTGCAGGGGAACTTAATAGTGAACATTGGAGGGGGATCTGTTTTGTAGGATTATTGAGCAGCATACTGAGCTATGGGCATTGGAGTAGAATAACAAAGTGCATAGTATGGAGTTAAAAATATGAACCCATTTGATATTAGGTTGTTTTAGTATGAAAGGCTTATTAAAAAACCAATTATGGGTCACCCAAGTGTTTAAATAATTCCAAGTGAAGCTTTGAGCAAGTAGAGTAATTAGAAGATTCACTAACACAAGATGCTTTCTAAAATGGATGTGTGATTCAAGAATTCCGCATTCATTTGGATTTTATGGAGAGTTTAAATATTCATTCAAACCATTTTATGAAGAGTAAATTACATCAATCTAAAAGCAGTAGGGTGGATACCTAGAAATGGCTTGCCTGTTAAAATGTCAACACAGTTTTATGAAGAGTAAATTACATCAATCTGAAAGGAGGAGGGTGGATACCTAGAAATGGCCTACCTGTTAAAATGTCAACACATTTACTTAGATGATTTTTGGGATAAGATTTCATTTATCTTTCTAATTTCGTCCTTTTTGTCTAAAGATTTATTTACACTAACAGCTTGGAACTATTGGTGCTAGTACAGGAGAGTATGATAGATTCCAAAGAAGCAAAGTGATTAGAAATTTGCCTGATATTATTGGAAAGAAGTTTGTACAATATTCTAAACTGGACTTCTTCATGGAAAGTGTTTCAAACTACTTGAATCTTAAAGGTTTTAAAGATTTCTTTTAACTTTCAAAGTAACAAGTTCAATTATATTCAATCAATAGTCAATAGTCGTTGGATAAATCTAGTCATTTGATAAATCTATTTCTCTTATGAAAGATACATTAATCTAAAAAAGACAGTAATCCCAATTAACTGGATGTTCAATTCACTTAGTAAATTAGATGTTTATTATGCAGAAATTGAAATTCTAGGTGATTTTATTTGTTGCTAAAAGTCTTTTTTCCTGAACATCAAAATGATCCGGATTATTTTTGGCACGAAATGAGAGCGGAGATATAATAAAGAAATGCACAGAGATATCGCGTATATCCAGTAATATAACTAAAATATATCAGAGATGCAACCATAAACACAGAGATACAGTAATACATGATTTCTATTAATGAAAGAAATGTACAGAGACTGTAAAAATACAGAGTGAAAGACTCGCTGGAATGGTGGCAGCTTATCTCTAAGAAGAGATGTGATGGCTACTCGCATTCGCAAGAAGATAGTTACAATGAGGCTCTGGAGGCCTTTTTACAATAATCGGGAATGCCAAAAGTCCTATACATCCAAAAACCTAACCCTAGGAGATGAAGCGCCAAAAGTCATGTGGGCCCCGTTTGGGTAAGTCGGTGCATCAACTTCCCGGGGTCG
>JASDQU010306203.1:0-14178 GCA_032191745.1 Picea mariana
GAGGATACTTAAGTGGCTAGGGAAAAATTTGTTAAAAGAACGTTCATGAGGATGCTTAGATTGCAATGATAATATTGGTTTAGTTGAAATTATTGATCGTACTTTAGGATAAAGTCCTAATCGCAATATTAATAATTGCTTACTTGAAAAGTCAATGATGGAGTTTAAGTTGCAAAGATGTTCTTCGTTTAATTGAAGTGTTGATGACAATGTCTACTGGCGATGCTATTGTTGTTAGATTTAGAATGTCTTGTGGTAGGGCAATTTAATGAGGTGAATGTAATGTCCGGGGTTTACCATTAGGGCGTGGAGGTCGTTGCTCATTATGGCCAGTATTAGAAAAATGCATTGCGTCGTGTTTATTGTTGTCCCTGGTCTTGTAGCCCTTAGTGGTGGTATTGTGTAGTCTGTCCGTGTCGGGCGGGATATAGAATCCTTTTGCAGCTTAGTATGTATGCCGTGTGTGATCTGGTGGAAGGAATCCAGTGCCGTATCAAGAGTCTCGGGCTGTTTAAAGGCACAGTTCCACTCTTGCGACACCTTCTGAGCCGTATCAGTAGTCTCGGGCTGTTTAAAGGCACAGTTCCACTACTGCGACTCTACTGACGGATTCTTTCATTCTGTGACCGTATTGTGCCTACCCTGGTGTCTGTCTCTGCCTACAGCCAGTAGTGGTCCACCTCCGGCCGGGGCGTTTTCTTCTTATTGTCGCTATGAAATGTCGGGTCGTCTTGATTGTGTTCGTCTTACTTGCGTCCTGTCAGTTCGAGTGATGACTTAGAGTCTAGGGGGATGTTTCTTCTACACACCCGCACATACCTAAGAAGAAAAGAAAAAAAAAAAAAAAAAAAAAATTCCCAGTTGACTGAGTAGATTTCCGTAGCCAGGAGGGTTGTTACACATAGGCAGTGCAATATTCTGATGTACTTCCTGACATCATGTCAAAGATTTGGCCAACAGAAATACTTCTACGATACTGCCACTTTTTTCTCGACCCATAAATTCCCAAGGAACTGACTTTCATGAACTTCCCAAATCATCTTGGCATGCTCACCTGAAGGAACACAAAGGTGTCCTAGGTGACATAGTAGGGCATCCTGGAGATGAAAATTTGGAACTCAGTTACCATCCAAGAGCATCTTGTATGTGTGGCTCAATTTTGGATCGCTCTTGTAGAGAAGTGACCAATCAAAAGTCTTGTGCCCACAAGAGTTGAGCACATTGGTTATCGCCATGATCAGTGATTGGCTAAGGTAGTCTGCAACATTATTGGTGTTGCCCTTCTTGTAATTGATATTCAAATGAAACTATTGCAGATATGTGGACCACTTCTGATGTGGATTATTCTACAACTTCCCTTGTGTCAGTATGAATTGCAGGGATCGATGGTCTGTGTGGATAATCGTTTCCTTCCCCAAAATGTAATTCTTCCATTATCAGCAAGCCTTCACAATGGAATACATTTCTTTCTCATAATTGGGATACTTCTAGACAATGTCGCACTGTGATATGCCACTGGATTCATCTGTTGAGTAAGAATTGCCCCAATAGCATAGTCAGAGGCATCTGTCTCAATCTCAAATGGTTGTTGCAAGTTTGGTAATGTGAGAAATAGGGCACATCAGAGGCGATGTTTCAATTCTATAAATGCCTTCCGTTGAGATTCCAACCAAAAGAATTTTTCTTTATCTCCTCCCTTGGTGACTTGACTCAAGGGCCAAGTGATATCAGATAATCCCAACATCAACCTGCAGTACAAATTAGCAAGACCCAGAAAGTTGTGAAGCTGTGTTAGAGTGTTCGGGGCTGGCCAATCCCGGATGATTTGGATCTTGGTTGGATCCACATGCACCCCATGCACATCAATAATGTGTCCCAGATACTGAACCTGGGTCATGCCAAAAGTGTACTTCTCCAAATTGGCACACAACTTGTGTTTCCGCTGTGTTTGGAGGACCTATTGAATGTGGTGGAGGTGCTCTTCCTAAGTCTGGCTAAAGATCAAGATGTCATCCAAGTACACTACTACAAATGAGTTTGTGAATGGCCAAAAGATGTTGTCCATCAGCCTCATGAATATTGCAGGAGCATTCTTCAACTTGAAAGGCATGAACAACCATTTGAAAAGGCCCTCCTTGGCCTTGAAGGAAGTCTTCCACACATCAGATGGTTCGATTGGTACCTAGTGATACCCAGACTTCAAGTCGATCTTGCTAAAATATTTTTCCCCTTTGAGTAACCAAATGGGCATCTTGGTGAGGTGAAACCCAAAAGTAACCTACATGTAAAAAAATTGTTGCAGTGGTTTTGGATGAAAAGTGACCTCCACAAACCCCAGAATGGCATTGCTCAAGTACCATTTGGGCTTGGTCAGGACTCAAGCATCGTGACAAAACCCCATCAAGGTTTCTTTGGTAAATGATTTTTTCTTGTAAAAATATTGAACAACTTGTAAATAAAGTGTTTTTTTGGCTTTAGTATCCATGTACGGTGGGAAAACACCATTGATTAGAAAATACATGATAGGTCTGTACCATGGTTGTGACGCTAACTCAGTTTCATCTACCAGTTATTTGAAAGAAATTAAGTCATCTACTTGAGGTGGTTCAATGATGCATTATCCCCTACAACCTTGGTGATTGTGTATGTCCCATATTGGAGCGGGCGAAGCTTGCGGTGGGGTCCAGCGAGGCACTCCTTCTACAAATGTAGCGACAATTTGTCGCCCACCTGGAAGTTGTGTTGCACCCAATGCTAATCATGTTGCTACTTGTACTTAGCATTGGCTCTGTCCAATATGTCATGAACCTGCTGGCAAATGTGATGAATGCGCTCAATGAAGATGTTCACCTTGGCAGCTTCATACTGGACATGAGCTAAATCAGGTTGAGTAGCTGGAAAGGGCATGGTTATGTCATTGAGACATAGTGGCTGGAATACCAAACCCACCTGAAAGGGGTTGTGGTCGATTGAGCTGTGGAGGGACAGATTATAGCTATGTTGTGCATAGGGGAGGCTCTCATCCCATGTGTGTGGATTATTTGAGTTGTAGATGCACAAAATGTGTATGATCATCCTGTTGATGACCTCTATCTTGCCATCAGTTTGGGGATGGACATTTTTGGACTTGGTGAGCTTGGTGTCAAGCATTGACCAGAGGCTGGAGAAACATGCACTGAGGAACCTGCTGTCCTGATCTAAGATGATTGATTGTGGGATCCCAAAGTGTACCCACACTCATTCAAAGAATAGTTTAGTAGTGGCTTCTGCTGTGATATTCTTCTTCTAGGTCGCCATAATGGCCATCTTCGAGAATCTATCGATGACCACAAAAACATAGTCGTTTCCATGCTTAGTAGAAGGAAGGTCTAACTTGTAATCCATGGATATGGATTCCCAAGGTCTAATAGGGGTAGGAAGTGGAGTATAAAGGCCTTGCTTCTTGATGGTCAATTTGGCAATGGCACAGGAAGTGAAAGATTCTGATGTACTTCCCCACATCATGTCAAATTTTTGGCCAATAGAAATAATTCTGCGGTACTGCCATGGTTTTCTCAACCCCAAAATGCCCAGGGACCCGACTCTCATGCGCTTCCCAAATCATCTTGGCATGCTCACCTAAAGGAACACAAAGGTGTCCCAGGTGACATAGTAGGGCATCCTGGAGGTGAAAATTTGGAACTTGGTTACCCTCCAAGAGAATCTTTTATGTGTGGCTGAATTCTGGATCACTCTTGTAGAGAAGTGTCCAATCATAAGTCTCATACCCACAAGATTTTAGCACAATGGTTATTGCCATGATCGGTGGTTAGTTGAGGGAGTCTGAAACATTATTGGTGTTTCCCTTCTTGTACTTGATGTTCAAATGAAATTTTTGAAGATATGTGGACCACTTCTGATGGAGATCATTCTGCAACTTCCCTTGTGTCGTATGAACTACAAGGATCGGTGGTCTGTGTGGATGATCATTTCCTTCCCCAAAATGTAATTCTTCCATTGTCGACAAGCCTACACAATGGAATACATTTCTTTCTCATAAGTGGGATACTTTCGGACAGTGTTGGATAGTGTCGCACTGTGATGTGCAACTAGATGCCTCTATTTAGTAAGAACTACCCCAATAGAATAGTTAGAGGCATTTATCTCAATCTCAAATGGTTGTTGCAAGTCTGGTAATGTGAGAACTAGGGCACATCAGAGGCGATGTTTCAATTCTACAAACTCCTTTTGTTGAGATTTCGTCCAAAATAATTTTTCTTTCTCTCCTACCTTGGTGACTTGACTCAAGAACCAAGTGATATGAGAGAATCCCAACATGAACCCATGGTAGAAATTAGCAAGACCCAGAAAGTTTTGAAGCTCTGTTAGAGTGGTTAGGGATGGCCAATCCTAGATGACTTAGATCTTGGTTGGATCCACATGCACCCCATGTTCATCAATACTTTGTCCCAGATACTAAACCAGGGTCATGCCAAATGTGCACTTCTCCAAATTGGCACACAACTTGTGTTTTCGATGTGTTTGGAGGACCTATCAGATGTGGTGGAGGTGCTCTTCCCAATTCTGGTTGAAGATCAAGATGTCATCCAAGTACACTACTACAAATGAGTTTGTGAATGGCCAGAAGATGTTGTCCATCAGCCTCATGAAGGTTGTGGGAGAATTATTCAACCTGAAAGGCATAAAAAACCATTCGAAAAGGCCCTCCTTGGTTTTGAAGGAAGTCTTCCACACATCAAACGGTTCGATTGGTACCTAGTGATACCCGAACTTCAAGTCAATCTTGCTGAAATATTTTTCTCCTTTGAGATGGTCTAGAAGGTCATCCATCAATGGGATGAGGTACCTATTCCAGACAGTGATCTTATTCAACACCCAATAGTCAATAAAGAGTCTCCAAGTCCCATCCTTCTTTTGAACCAAGGTGATCGGGCTCCAACAGGGCGATGAACTTGGTTGGATCTGACCTTTCTTCAGAAGCTCCTGAATCTGCCTCTTGATTCCATCGTTCTCCATAACAGAGCGTCGATAGATTGGTCCATTGGGCAGTGGTTCACCTAGGGTCATATCGATGGGATGCTTGAATTGACAGTGCAGAGGCACCCCTATGGGCGAGGTGAAAATGTCTTGGTACTCCTCCATGACCTTGTCCATTTTTTTTTGTCGTGCAAAGGAGCATTTTTTGGAGGTTGTGGCCATAGTATTCTTCTTTCCCTGAGGGCAGATCATTGGGAAAACAAATTTCCCGGTTTTGGAAATGAGCTTACTACATTGTTTTGTAGTAACCAAAGAGATAGCGGTAGGAGGTGGTACCTATAAATGTGTTGAAATTGCACAGAATATATCTAGCTAAACAATAATACACACGTTTGTAGAGAGAATTGGAGAAATAAGAAGAAGGAGAGAAATAATGAAAGAATTCTCATTAACCATTTCAACACTCAAAGAGTGAATAATTTACAATAGATATAGGATACATGAATAACTAATGAGCCATAGTGGTGGTCTATAGTGATCTGGACACACACCAACAGTTACAGAAGTAAAATTCCACCTAGTCTAGTCTCTCAGGTAGTTACGGGAGTGAACTGCCACATAGCTAGGTTAACTAGTCAATAAGTCTTTAGTTAACTGACTGAAATAGAGTGTAGTGAGGAGTAGATCAAGGAATCAATGGTAATTCTTCAATATGGTGATGAAACCAAGGCAAGTGCACATTAACATGGTTATGATCCCAATGTTGCATGGTGACAAAGCCAATGCAACATCTAGACACAACTCAACTAGTCAAAGTGAAGTGTCAACTAAAGAGAATATTCTCTAGGTGGAATATTCTCCCCTAAAATATAGGATATTGGATAATGACTAATTATGAATAATAAACAAGGAAAAACCTTAGGAAAAATAAATCCTAGGTGTGTGTGAACTAACTCAAACACCCCCCCTGAACATCCCTATGGTGAAAATAAAAAATGGTTCCTGACAAC
The DNA here is from genome assembly GCA_032191745.1 of Picea mariana. Classification (NCBI taxonomy): domain Eukaryota; kingdom Viridiplantae; phylum Streptophyta; class Pinopsida; order Pinales; family Pinaceae; genus Picea; species Picea mariana. The sequence goes on from JASDQU010306203.1 coordinate 5,988, forward strand.
AAGGCCATGTTAGGTACCCAAATACAAAAGATACACTGAACTAAATGAGGAAATAGGGAAAACCTCATGGGAAAACCCCCCATTCAAATTACAATTCATAAAAAAATAAATGAGAAGGAACAAAAAACAATTGCTAAGCAACCCCGTCCTTCATTCCAAGAAGACCTCACAACTGTGCAAGTTTGTGCTCATTGAAGATTTTGTTGAAGATGTAGATGTCTTCATGGATCTGATGAAGTAGATTCATTATTGATATGTCCACACATATTCACTTTCTCTTCTTGTAATAAAAAATATCCAAATAAAGTTTGGATGAAATTTTGAAAACCGTGCGGCCGTTTCTGGAAAAATGCTGAAATTTTGTTGATTTTAAAATGATCATAACTTTACTTCCCGCAATTCATTTCAAATGATTTTGTTTTTTTAAATTGGATATTTTCCTAAGATGAATTCAAATAACCAATTTGTTTCTTCAAATTATGATAAGGAAATATCATAATTGAGTCTGATGTGCGTGGATCCCTTTTTGTCTCATGAGATGCATGCATTGCACATGGAAACGTGTTTGCATGTGACTCCTGAGATGCATGCCATATATATTTCACATGAATTTCAGAAAACAAATCTGAAATGGAGTAGACATCATCTTCAATTAATGGAGTACAAATTTGTGCAAACAATTGTGTACAAGACTCTTCATAATAAAATGTTTGATCTTCTGATGGCTTCTCTTCTGGCTCTATCTGTTCAACCTCCTGCATGAAATCTTCACAATATTCTTGATTCCTGAATAGAACCTCCAATATGGTCCATAATTCATTTGGAGTGAATTCTTGTGTGACATCATATACTTGGAGGAGAATTTCCAGAGAAATAGACAAGCAGATAAATCCTATGGCCATATCTTGTCTATTGAGAAAGTCATTTTTCTCATCAGAAGAATCAGGCTCTATTTCCATTTCCATAGTTATTTGATATAAGCCTCTACTTTTGAGAAGAAGTAGAATATTTGGCTTCCATTCCAAATAGTTATGAGGTGTGAGAAGTATTGCCGATGAGTAAAACATAGATTCCATCTTTGCTACGTTCTTCAATCTTTAGTACCTGCAAAAAATTTGGTGTATATTTTTCTTAGTAGTCGATTCACTCTGATACCATGTAAATGTGTTGAACCTGCACATAATCGATCTTGATAAACAATAATACACACATTTGCAGAGATAATTGGAGAAAGAAGGAGGAGAGAAAGAATGAAAGAATTCTCATTAACCGTTTCCACACTCAAAGAGTGAATAATTTACAATAGATATAGGATACATGAGTAAATAATGAGCCATAGTGGTGGTCTAGAGTGATCTAGACACACACCAATAGTTACGGGAGTAAACTGCCACCCAGTCTAGTCTCTCAGGCAGTTACGAGAGAGAACTACCACCTAGCTAAGTTAACTAGTCAATCAGTCTTCAATTAACTGACTGAAACATAGTGTAGTGAGGAGTAGATCAAGGAATCAATGGTAATGTGCCAATATGGTGACGAAACCAAGGAAATCATGCATTATCATGGTGATGATCCCAATGTTGCATGGTGACAAAACCAATGCAACATCTAGACTCAACTCAACTAGTCAAACTGAAGTGTCAACTAAAGAGAATGTTTTCCAGGTGGAATATTCTACCCTAAAATATAGGAGATTGGATAATGACTAATTATCACTAATAAACAAGGAAAAACCTTAGGAAAAATAAATCTTATGTGTGTGTGAAGTAATTCCAACAATACCTCTGGTATCCTATACAACTTATTTGCCAAGGTAACAATAACAATGTGAGGCTGACACTCATACACAACACGTCGCTTCCACAAGTATGGTTGACCTAATAATACATGATAAACATCAAGAGGATAAATGTCACATAATAAATTATCAGTGAAGGGATTGATGTTGTAGGGAAGGCGAAACTGTTGGCTAACGTAGAGATCCCGTCCTTGGTGAAGCCACCCAATGGTGTACAATTGTGGTTGTGTTGTGTTCGGTAAGCCTAACTAATTCATGACCTCTACTGAAATGAGGTTATTTTGGTTTTGATTGTCGACAATGAATCGTAGCGGGGAACCCTTTACACACATCTGGGAGTGTAAGAGCCGCTCCTCCTCCTTTGGATCTTCCATTTCTTCCTTTTGGATCTTCGTGGTGGCAACGATGGCGTTCGTCTCTGCATTGATAATATTCTTCCCTCTGTCATTCCACTTCTCAGGTTCTGATTCAATGTTGGAGCATGCATCTGATTTAGAAGCCCTCATCTCATCCACCAGTGATTGTTTGGCTTGACACTCACTTGTGTTGTGAGTGGATCGCTTATGGAACTCACACCACTTTCCCACGTCCCTCTTAGGCTTCATAGTGTTTTTCTTTTATTGTGGATTTGGTAGGTTTTCTTGAGCTGCCATGCCTTGGCTTTGTCCTTTGTTCTACAGTTTGGGGGCACCTTTATATTTTTTTTGATTTGCAGATCCAAAGTCTCTCTTATTATGTTTTAATTTATGCTCAATCTTGGCAGCATACCGATATGTCGTACCAAGCGAGGAGATGTCGAGGAACTCCATTTCCTCCTGAATGTATCTATGCAGACAACTGCGGTACTTGAACACCAAATGTTTCCCTGAATATTTGATACCCAACTTTGTGTGTAGGGTATGGAATAGATTCGTCAGCTCATGCACATCTTGATCCCTTTGCTACCACAACGTAGTCCATTGTATGTACTTGTCCTCATAGCTCCCCATGGGATAATATTGTTGCTTGATGGCGTCTCAAAAATAATTCCAAGTGGGTATAGTTGAGAAAAAAGAGGGTTCCTCCTCGTCATTTTTCTCACAGTAGGCTTTCCACTAGTCCTTGACATGGGGGGCAACTTTGAGTAGTGAAACAATAATCTTCTCTCAGTCGAAAAAGTCATGAACCAAGAAATATCCTTCTAATAGATTCAACCATATATCTACGTCTTCTATTTCTATATGGCCATCAAATATGGGAATGTCAAAGTTTACTTGTACCTTAAAAAGGGTTGCGCCTCTAGAGTGGCTACTAGATGCAGATGCGCTACCAGTGGGAAATCGTTGAAGGATCTGGGCAAAGTTATCCATCATCACGTTCCTTTATTTTTCAAGGGCCTCCTTGAGCAATATTTTGATAGGATCTCATGCACCCTCATCTTTCTTTTCGTCCCCCATGGGCAGCCATCGGTGTTTGCAAGGCTGATCTTGAAAAGTTTCAACCAAATTGAGCCCTAACTCCTTATACCTTGACCTCGTTGGGGACATGCAAAGAAGGATCAAGAAAGAACAGACTGCTTCGATACCACCAATCTGAATTTATGTAAGAATGAAACAAAATACACATATAACCATGAATAGAAAGATGCAATGGAAATAACACTTCATTTAATTAATATCAAAGAACTGAAATTTGTTTACAGACATAATGGAAATAAAGTAGCTAGGGCATTGGTAGCTTATCTCTGAGAAGAGATGTGGCAGCTACATGCCTCTAAACTCTATGTTACAATGAGGCTCGAAGGCCTATATATTATTGAGAAACAATTGAAACCCTAAACATCCAAAAACCTATCCCTAGGAGATGGAACACCAGAATATGGGCCTCGTCGGGGGTAAATTTGTACATCAATTTCCCAGGGTCATAACTTTGGCATACTATCTCCATTTGATGCACATGATACATCATTAGAAATATCTCTCCGAGGAATACAAATGACAACAAAACACATCGAGTTCAAAATGGACTGTTTTTCCCTAGTTGTTTGATGCCCAAAAAAGCATCGTTTAGGGCCTCAAAACGGCTCCGGAAGTTCAGGACTCGAAAAAATGCAAAAAATAGTAAATTGTGCTACAATTAAGAAAACTGAAAAAATGAAAGAAGCAATGGTGGGGGTATAAGTGGAATAGGTGGGTGGCCACCAATATCCATATCGATCAGTTCAGTAAGTTCTCAATGATCTTGACAATGGGGGGCACTGAGGATCTTCCTTCCAGTGGTTAGATTATTACAAAAGAAACCAACACTGATTCCATGTTGAAATTTTGGTATGCTTGTTTAACCATAGAAAATGTCACATCATTGTCACCCAACCATAGGAATTCACATACGGCACCCCTAGCACACTAACCTTAGAATAATTATGAAAATACTAATCCAGAACCAACAAATAAAACCTAGCTTCTAGCTACAAAAACAACTCAAGACAAGTAGAGTGCTTCTTCTCCAATGATAGCGCACAAGAGAGAGAGAGTATCCATATCCACATAATAAGTTCCATACATAACTGCAACAACTACAGATGCCCTATTATCTCGACCTTGCACCATACTTAGAAATAATATCACCAAGATAATCACAAAGAGAATCACTTGATAGCACTAGAGAGAGACCAAGACCAAGAGATGACCATACGCTCTTAGTATTCCTTGCAGTTGTCATTGTAGCTGCAACTGCAACTCTCCACAATACTTGCACTCTGAATCGGTATCGAAATGATCTAAAATGTCCTCTATTTATATTAATATGTCCAGTGACTTTATTGGCTAGGCCGACCAAACTTTATGGTAATTATTTTTTCTGTTTATCTTTTTCTTGTGGAGTTGTCCTTTATTTATAGAAGATAATATTCTAATATTATTTATTCTTCTAGGCCTACTTTTCTTCTAGGGTTTCCACACATATGTTTAATGGTTCACTTGCTTCTATAATATTCTATGGTAAGTCATAGGTTACAAGTGGAGGTTAATACCTCCTGCAACAACCAAAGCATCAACAATATCCTTCCTGTCTACTCCTGCATAACCCTTTCTACTATGAAACCCTCTAGATATGATTATTATACAATTGAAGAAACAACATATTTTCTCTAATCTAATCAATATTGTGGCCGATTCTTCCAAAGTCATCTACCTTACAACTACTCCATGTCTATCTATCATTTCTTGTTGGATGATCAACTCAATCATTTGTTCATTGGTTTAATTCTTTTTCATCCTAGTAGATTCGTTTCTATGTCCTTCATCAATTCATTATAGAAAATAAAATATAGTGTGATGTGGATCTATGCAAAAAAATATTACAGCAACAAGTCTAGGATTTCCAACAACTCTAGATGTTGAGATGCCCTCTTATTCTATCAAAATCACATTCAAATAAAATCCCTACATCTTCGTTTAGCACCAAGAGTTTCATCTCAACCAAGATATTACATTTCTATGAAGTGTCGATATAAAAGAAACATCCATCATAGATATGACCAACCTCTACAATAATGTTTCCCTTTGAAAGTGAATTATGTATGGTCTATTTTTATAATCATTGACCTTAGCTCTAGGATTTATAATTGGTGAGAAATTCTCATTCAAATCTATTGGTGCAACTATGATTCTCTCTATAATTTATCTCCTTCAACATCATACACAAATTAAGTTATTTCGTGTCCTTTAACACTAACATAAATTACCATGTATTTGTTTAAGTGGTTTCTTTACCCTTGTGGTTTATAATGATGGTTTAAAGTTTCAATCTTGGTCTTGGATAGCTAGTGCATCCTTTTGTTAGTGAAATAAATAAATAAATGACACAACCAACAAGAATATTTCTTGTTCTTGTCGATCATGATGTAAGAGATCCTACACCAATTTGGTCTCATACACCATTTTGGTAATTTTATCTGTTAAGTAATTTCTTTTATTTTATAATTTGTTAAGTAACATCTCCTTCTACACTTCCTATAACAAAGGAAATAATGACCTCTTAGCAAATAGAGAATGGAGTTCTTAGAAATTCAATACACAAAACCTCGAAAGAATCATTTAATGTACTCTGATAAATGAATTACACAAATAAAAAGAAAATATCTCATGCTCTCCTAGCTCCATAGGATAACAACTCCTCCACTTCCTATAATAAATAAAATTATGGCCTCTTATTCCATAGTATTTTTTCAAATGATTTCTTTAACTTTATGGTTTATAATGGTTGTTTAAAGTTTCTATAAACCACACAAGTAACTCATAACATTCTTGTATCGGTTATATTGCACCACCAAAAATTTGTATATTTCAAAAATCCAAAAACAATACAAATATAAATTTTCAAAAAAAAACTCTCACTAAGGGGTCTCCACACCTATCTTAGAGGGAGGGGAATCTTCGGATCCGGCCTAAAGTCCATAATCGCATACGACAAGTATTCTATCCCTACTATCTGTTGTCACCACCATGATGCAAAGCTAATCCTATAGTGACCCTCCATCCTTCCCCTGAGTATTCTTCCCACAACATGATTCTTAGATCTTTGGAAACCAGGTTTCTCATCACTATTTGAGGTCTCAATACATGCACCCTTTCTAATAAAAAAGTAACTTATATGGAGGCATATCCAAATTTCTTCTGGTTCCCATTCTTGCAATGTGTCAACTAAACCTTCATGTTATCGAACACCCCTCAATCTAGTTGAATATCGTTTGTTCCAAACACATCATTGCCACATGCATGTTGGATTTCGTCACCAGATGTGGTGTCATCAACCTTTCTACTTGGGTTATGCTAAAGAGGATGGTATTTAGAGACAACTCGATGATATACCAGATTGGGATCTTGCCACTTGTCCTCCGTGATCTGTACCAAAAATACTTCTATATGTAGTCCATGCTGGACTGCTCATCTTCATCAGACACCCTGTATACCCTTCATGGCACCCCCATCCATGGCAGTCCTGTGTAGAAGTAAATTTCCTCCATATCCAGGTACAAGACATTTCCTTCTACAATGAAGCACTCCTGCTTTGGGTTCCAGTACCATACAATCTTTTCTAGTAGATACTCATGATAGCCTACTAATGAAAATCAAAAAACATAAATAATCCATAGTTATAGAGGGATTCCAGAGTGGGGGCATATTCATGGGAAGAAAAATCACCTGTCTCATGGGTCCTCTCCTTCCTTTCAATCATCCCTTTGGTCCCCTACATATTTCCAATCAAAATTCTATCAAGAAAAATTCATCCCCTAATGTCCGCAACCCCTAGTCCACCCCCATTTTCTGAGGGGGTCATGTGCCATCATATTTGTGTCACACAACCTATCACTGGATTCCATTCAAGAATCATGTGATAGGACACATGACACTTGTGCATGTCACATGACGTCTAGGGTGCATCGAGGCTTTTGAGAAATTTTCTAAAAAAAATAATTTCTCAACAATTTGCAAAATGTTACCCATGAAATTGACTGTACGAATGCCATTCAACTCACCTAGATAAGATGGATCGAAATTTGGTTGGGCAAATATTCCACAATGAGCTATTGAATCCTACATTTAGAGGAGGGTTTATTAGCAAATTCTCTAATCACCTCTCATTGCAAATGAGAACTGATCTTATTACCATGTTAAGTTTATTTTATAACTCATTGGCTGATAAAAAAAACCCTTTTTACATTGAGACCAAGTAAGTGGATTCATGTTATTTTCCCTTTTATGACCTTATTGTATCTTTTAAATTCCATTTTTTTGATTAAAATTGACCCTCACATCTAGTTACATGTGTTGAGCGAAAATATTGTCGTTTAATTCCGTCATAGTAATTGCCCAACCATTTAATTTGTCAATCCGAGGTTCGTAGGATTACGAAGCACATGCACTATATATGAAGGATTAGGCACCTAACTTCTAATCTAAGAAATTAAATCAAATCCTAACTCTTGCATTCCACTTAATAAGACTTAGCTGTTGTAGGCATGAAAACACTAGCTCCCCTTCAGGAGGCCTTCTTGAAATGTTTCAAATATCCCATCAACAATCAAGATCATCAAGTAAACACTCACGCATTGAAAATAAATAAACTTAAAAGGCTTAGTTGTCGTAGGAAAGAAAACACCAGCTCCCATTCAGGAGGTCTTCTCAGAATGTTTCACAAAACCTATCAACAATCAAGATCATCAAATAAACACTCATGCATTGAAAATAAATAAACTTAAAAAGGCTTAGTTGTTGTAGGAAGGAAAACACTAGCTCCCATTCAGGAGGTCTTCTCAGAATGTTTCACAAAACCTATCAACAATCAAGATCATCAAATAAACACTCATGCATTGAAAATAAATAAACTAAAAAAGGCTTAGTTGTTGTAGTA
>JASDQU010306203.1:15121-68234 GCA_032191745.1 Picea mariana
TTTTTTTTGTGGTTTCTTCTTGTGTGACAGCCATAAGTATTCTTTATGTAGCAACATTTCTTCTTCTTGCTTATGGTTGGTTCTTGTGTAACAACCATCAATATTGTAAGTGTTGGTTCTTGTGTGACAACCATCAATATTGTAAGTGTTGGTTCTTAAGAAAATTATAAAAATCAAAATATAGCAAATGAACCTTTTCATCATTCCTGAAAACAATAATGATTTTACGATTTTACGCTAACCTGGTTTCTTTTTAAAAGTCGCTTCATGCAGCAATCAACCATAAAAAAGAAGCTACCACTTAGATACCTTTTCGAAAAGAAAAAAAATAAATAAATAAATAAAGAAGAAAAAAAGAAGAAGAAGAAGGATACATCACACAATTCAGTAAATTCAACGCAAGGTTGCATGAGGACATGCAACAACTTCAGTTGGGGGGAGATGTTGAGTTGCCAAAGTGTCATCTTTTTACCAACATTTTCACTTCACTTTCACTTCACTTTTAACCCTATTTCACTTTCCCACACCCTTACAGAAACCATTTTCATGATTACATGGGTTTTAGACATATTATTTTCCAATGCATCTATTTTAGTGTTTTTGAGTGAATTTATGATTAAATATTGGAAAAATGACATGTTTATACTTATACAGGAAAGTGGGATGAGTTTCATGATGTTTACAGGTGTATTTGAAGACTTCAACCAAGTCAAATTTGACCATAAAGCCTCAAATTCGAATTCCCTCTTCAACCCTTTGAAGATTTGATAAAGATTTGGAGATCTACTCAAGTATCTTGGATGGAGATTAATCATGAAAGAAATATTTGTGAGAGGATTTTCAGAGATATCACTTGATAGGTGTGAGCACATGGTTGTAACCAAATGAGACATTTGTGGATCTAGGAGAGATTTGTTGATCTAAGTTATCTTAATTTTTGTATAAATAGGAGTGACTCTTCCATTTCAAGGGGAGGACTCTTTGAGCATTGTATCCAACTTATGATGGAATAAGAATCAAGCTTTCTTTTCACATCAGTTTCCATTCTCTAGTTTAGATTTAGAATGCTTTAGTTTATGTGTTACTTTGTTCTTGGGAGAATTGAGCTCACTCCAAATAGATCATAGTAGCATTTTCTTTTTAATTTGAATAGGTTTATATGCTTTATTGTTTTTATGATCTTGATTGTTGATAGGTTTTGTGAAACATTCTGAGAAGACCTCCTGAATGGGAGCTAGTGTTTTCTTTCCTACAACAACTAAGCCTTTTTAAGTTTATTTATTTTCAATGCATGAGTGTTTATTTGATGATCTTGATTGTTGATAGGTTTTGTGAAACATTCTGAGAAGACCTCCTGAATGGGAGCTAGTGTTTTATTTCCTACAACAACTAAGCCTTTTTAAGTTTATTTATTTTCAATGCATGAGTGTTTATTTGATGATCTTGATTGTTGATAGGTTTTGTGAAACATTCTGAGAAGACCTCCTGAATGGGAGCTGGTGTTTTCTTTTCTACAACAACTAAGACTTTTAAGTTTATTTATTTTCAATGCGTGAGTGTTTACTTGATGATCTTGATTGTTGATGGGATATTTGAAACATTCTGAGAAGGCCTCCTGAAGGGGAGCTAGTGTTTTCATGCCTACAACAGCTAAGTCTTATTAAGTGGAATGCAAGAGTTAGGATTTGATTGAATTTCTTAGATTAGAAGTTAGGTGCCTAATCCTGCATATATAGTGCATGTGCTTCATAAGCCTACGAACCTCGGATTGACAAATTAAATGGTTGGGCAATTACTACGACGGAATTAAACGACAATATTTTCGCTCAACAACATGTTTTGACAAGATAATGGGGACTTTTTATTTATGAAAATATTGAGTTCCATTGAACTTGAGGTATGTATTCCTAAAATGGAATATAGGGATAGGTTTTTCTCTGCATTCATGATTTTCATTATTAGCCACCCATTTGGGCATCAAAATATTTAGGTTTGATTATGTCTGGTTATGAAATCATCCCCTTCATTTTTGCACATCATAACTTGAGAGGTAGTACCTACCCTTTACGGGTTCCCTAATTAGCACCTAAATTTCCATTCAGTTCCCATGTTGTGATTTCCCATTGGCCCATGATCCCTCCTTTAGTCGTACCATGAATTGACGTTGAGGCTCATTTTCCTCTCTTCATCTATATTTTGGCCATGTCTTGTGGGGGTTCCCAAAATTTTTATGTTTATGTACAGTCGCTTATAGATTTGCTTCTTGTGTCATAAACTTCTCCATTGCACTGTTGTTTTCCTAAATCTCGCTTTTTTTAATTGTAGTATCCCTTGCCCATCCACCTCTCGCATTATTTGGCCCTCATTTTTCATGCACCTATTCTTGGAGAGGAACACTGCTAAGATTGGACCTCGCTTGCCAATACCCATTTACATTCATGATTTCTTAGGATGGTTCCATGTGATTGGAACATAGGATCATTTTGTTCAACCACTCATTCTCTCCAAACAAAGATAACTTTTATCTCATTTTCGTGCTCATTAAACCATGGAAATGCATTTTCGAGTACACTTTTACCTCTTTTGAAGACTCGTAAAAAGATACAAAAAGGACATCTTCACGAGAACACTTTAAACTATTTTTAGGCTCATTAAAACTGAACGAAAAAGACATTACCAAGCAAAAATTGTCTCTCTTAATATCCTTATGAAATCTGAATTAAAAGTAAAATTGAAAATAAATTAAGGGAATGATTCAAATAAAACTTATTCTTATGATTTACAAATGAGAAAAAACTTTAATTCTTCCATCTAATTAGAAAATAGAAAAAAATAAATTAAGAGACTAAAATAAGATAGTTTTAGTAACCTTTGGTAAAGTCGAATAAAACAAAAACAATTAGAAAGTAAGATTGAGTTCAACGACGTGCATGTTTTTATTTTTAGTTAGTTAATTAATATATAGAAAAATTTAATTTCATGAGAAATATTAATTCAATGAAAAGTTTGGTGGGTGGGGGAGAATATTAGTTCAATTTGAAATCATAAACTAAAAAATGGTAGGCTGAGTTAAGTGGAGAATGCATTAAATAACTAAGATAAAATATTATCCTGCAACAAAAATAGGATTTTGGGAGGAAATCTAGAAACAAGAAGAAGAAATGTTAGGAAGCAAAGGAAAGGTGGGTGAGAGAAATGAATTATTTTAATTTAAAAATTGGTAATTTCACGTGCACCTATGCATGTAGATGACACTTGTAAGGATGAATAATAAGATTAATACAATTTAAAAAATACTAAATTTGCACGAGTGGGATATGTGTCAAAAACTCCATTGGGTAAAAAAGGAAGGTCTTGAGAAGAAGTGATGATCCAGGTGGATATCGATGGCCACCCACCTATTCCACTGGCTCAATGAACAATTTTTCATTTTGGCATTTGTTTTATAATTTTTCGGGACCCAAACTTGGGGGGGAATTTTGAGGCCCTAAATGATGCTTTTTCTGCTTGACAACACCTAACATGTAGGTGAAGAAAAATAATAGGATGAATTGAATATGTACTCCTTGGTCATACCTTTCCAACGATGTTTCTAGTGCCCCGAATGGAGATCATATGTGAAAGTTACACGCTCAGGAATTTACTATATCAACTACCCCCATTGGGGCCCACAAACCTTTTGGAATTTCATCTCCCAAGGCTAGGGTTTTGGATTTTACATTTTATGTTAAAAGGGCCTTTGGATCCTCATTGTGCTCATCCTATTGCGAATGAGCATAGTCGTCACATGTTCAGTCTGCATTTTTACAATTTCAACATATTCTCTTTATTAATATAAGTCATGTTTTATTGTATCTTTGTGTATGTATTTGTGATACATATGTATTTCATTTCATTTCATTTATAAATATGAATTAGTGGTAATAGAGATATCTTCTCTTATTTTTTTTATGTGCATGTCTCTAACGCGATTAGGGTACAAGGAGTTGGGATTCAAAGTGGTTGAGCCCTTGCAATATTGTTCTCTCTGACCCCGACGGCCTCCCATGGGGGAAGAAAATCAAGACAAAAGAGAAGGAGATCCTTTAAACTATTGCTCGAGGAATCCCTTGCATGACAAAAGAATGAGATGATGGATAAATTCACATAGATCCTTTGACAAATTCCAACAAGCAACACATCTTCATCAAGCGACAAATTTGGAGGAACTACCCCATTCAAGGTACAAGTCAATTTTGATATCCCCTTATTTGAAGGTCAAATAGATGCATATGTTGTATATAAATGGTTGAATTTTCTAGAAAGGTATTTTTCGATCCATAATTTTTCCTATAGAGAAAATATTACCTTTGTGCTCCTTAAGACTGCCCCCCATGTCAAATATTGGTGGGAGACGTACTGTGAGCAAAAGGCCACTGAGGAATCTACAATATTTGTAGTCACACCCACTTGGGATTATTTAAGGGATGTTATTAAGGATTAATACTACCATGTTGGAAGCTACAATGACTAATATATGAGATGGACCACACTGCAACAAGAAAGGGACCAGATAGTACCATATTTCACAAATGTCTTCCATAGCTTGCACACTAAGTTGGGTATCAAAGACTCCAAGCTAAATCTAGTTCTCAAGCACTGTGTCTATCTACATAGATACATCCAAAGATAAATGGAGTTTCTGGACATCTCATCACTGAGTGCAGCCTATTGATATGCTATCAAAATAGAGAAAAAATTTAAATAGAAGAAGTGAGAGTTTTGATCTACAAATTCCTCATAGTAGAAGTAGGGAAAAGGTGGCCCTAACCCATACAAAAAAGAACAAAGAAATGATGGATCCACTCAAGAAAACTAGTCGAAGATGAAAATGAAGAAGAGAAATGAGAAGACGAAGAAAGACAATGTGAAGTGTTGTGAATTCCATAAAATCCCCTGACATAACATTGATGAATGTCGCTCAGAGTAGTCATTGGTGGCCAAGCTAAAGGCATCAGTTAGAAGTAGGTTCTGACTCTGAATCACATCCAGGGAAGCAGATAATTTATGCAGAACCCAGGGCCACTGTCACGATCACCAAGGTCCAGTCAAGTGAACTAGAAGAACTAGAGAAAGGTGAACGCCTTTTTCACTCGCAGATATGGGTGAAGGGTGCTCTACTACATTTCATTGTTGATAGCAGAAGTCAAACGAACCTAATCTCGATAGAGGTCGTCAAGTGGGTGCACCTACTGATGACACCACACTCACAACCCTATACCATTGGCAGGATCCACCAAGGAAGAGATATATGTGTTAGCCAATAGTGCCATCTTCCCTATGGTATCAATCCCTTCGAGGATGACATATTGGGTGATATTTCCCCCCTTGAAGTTTGTGACACTATTTTAGGCCAGCCATACTTGTGAAAATGACATGTTGTATATGAGTCTAGGCCTCACAATTTTATTATAATTTTAGGTAGATAATTTTATATGACACCAGAGGTAGCTTCACCTACTTCCATTTCTTTAATCTCTGCTAAGAAATGCAAGAAGGTCATTTCTCAAACCGAGAAATTTTTCTTCTTCACGATTCAATCTCAAAGTGAACAAAAGGTCACAAGCATATCCATGACCTCTACACAGGGCCTCTCCATGAAACAGAAGCAGGTGGACAATATCATGGAAGAATACGAAGACATATTCTCCTCACCCATTGGGGTATCATTGCAATGTTAGGTCAATCATTCAATCGATCTAACCCCAATTCACATCTACCCAATGGGCCATTCTATCACTGCTCTATGATGGAGAATGAAGAAATCAAGTGACATATCCAAGAATTTCTTCAAAAGGGGCACATATGACCCATGTACTCACCTCGTGGGAGCCCAATTGTACTTGTGCAAAATAAATATGGGACTTGGCGACTCTGCATTGATTACAGGGCACTAAAAAAAATTATAGTAAAGAATCGATACCCAATTCCCCTAATTGACGACCGCCTTCACTATCTCAATGGAGCCAAGTTTTACAGTAAGATTGACTTGAATTCTGGCTACCACCATGTACCAATATAATAGATTGATGTATGAAAGACTACTTTCAATTCCAAACAAGGACTTTTCGAATGGCTAGTCATGCCTTTTGGTGTAACAAATGCTCCAACAACTTTCATGATATTGATGGATGATACACTGCGACCTTTATCCAATTATTTTGTGGTAGTATATATGGATGATATCCTCATATTCAAAAACACTTGGGTAGAACACTTGCATCATATCCAATAGGTCCTTCACAATCTACAACAACACAATATTCATGCTAACTTGGAAAAATCCTCCTTCGACATGAACATGGCTCAATACCTAGGCTACATTATTGATGAGCATGGTGTGCATGTGGATCCATCCAAGATCCAATTCATTTGTGACTGACCATCCCTGAGCACACTAACTGAGCTCCAAATTTTTCTAGGACTTGCCAACTTCTATCATAGGTTCTTGTTGGGATTCTCCCATATTGATTGGGCCTTCGACCAAGTGACAAAGGATGGTGGAAAGGAAAATTTCATGTGGGGGAAATCAAAACAACAAGAATTCTATGATTTTAAACATCCCTTGTGCTAAGCTCCAATAATCTCCTTACCCAATCTGCAACAACCTTTTGAGATTGAGACTGATGCCTCAAACTATGTCATGGGTGTAATTATCATACAAAATAGTCATCTGGTGCCATATCATAGTGAGACAGTATCAGATGTTGGATTCAAGTAACCCACCTATGAAAAAGAAATGTATTCCATTGTACAAGCCTATCGACATTGGAAGCACTACATTCTTGGGAAGGAGACATTCATCCACATGAATAATAAGCCTCTGTAGTTCATGCAGACACAAGGAAAATTGTACAATGACTTCCATCAAAAGTGGTCCACATACTTGCAAAAGTTCCATATCAACATCAAATATCAGGAAAGGAGCACCAATCATGTCGTTGAATGCCTCAGTTGACCTTCAGTTACAGTGTTAAATATAGTTCTCCACTCTTCTGGCCATGGGACATCCGAGTGGCCCCAAATCTAAAAGAGCGATCTTGAATTCACTACCACTTACCAGATGTTGGGCACATGTTTGAATGTCACTGACTTTCATCTTTAGGTTGGAATTTTATGCCATTTGGTCAATGTCTATGTTCCTTCAAGAGAGCATAAAAATCTTGTTTGGGAAGTTCACTACAGTCATATGGCATGACATTTTGACATAGAAAATACCGTGGAAGTACTACATAAGAATTTATATTGGTTGAAACTTAGACATGACATTGACAAGTATATCAAGTCATGCAATTCCTACACCATTTCCAAACCAACCAATAAGAAGCAAGGCTTGTATGTTCCTCTTCCTACTCCCGACAGGCCATGGGAGTCCATCTCGATGAGCTATATGTCAGGAATTCCCTCAATCAAGTAGGGAAATTATTGTGTTTTTGTGGTGGTTGATTAGTTTTCTAATGTGGCCATCCTAACATCCAGTAAAAAGAATATCACAACAGAGGCCACTGCGAAGCTATTCCTCAAATGGGTGTTGGTACACTTCATGATCCCACATACCATCATATCAGATCGAGATAAAATGTTCCTAAGAACATTTTGGTCTAGCTTCTGGTCACCATTGGACACAAAGATCACCAAATCCATTTCCTTCCACTCCCAAAATGATGGCCAGATAAAGTTCATCAACATAATGATCATGCATATATTGTGCATGTACAACTTCAAACATCTGTGCACATGGGATGAGAGTCTCCCCTATGTTAAACACAACTACAAAAAATCCCTTTATAGCTCAACCAACCACAGTCCATTTTAGGCGGGGATGGAATTTAAACCATTGGGTCCCATTGATGTTGTTCCATCCTTGGTATCCACATAGGAAAAATCATCCCATGCTCAATATGAGGCTGAAAAAACCACCAATTTTATTGAACAAGTTCAACACATCCTACAATAGGTCCATGATATTTTACTTGAAGGAAATGCTAAGTACAAATATTACCATGATCAACACCGGGTGCCACAAAAGTTTCAGGTGGGAGACAAGGTCTGGTTACATTTGTAGAAAGAGCTACTTACAGGACCCCATTGGAAGCTTCATCCATTTCAATATAGACCTTATAGCATCATCAAGGTTGTGGGTGACAATGCTTTTGAGCTCAATATTCCCTACTAAATTTGGGTCATTTTGCAACGAATTTTTCGACTTTCTTGTGATGTTATGTCATGGATATTGAGAGGAATCTTGGGTCTCCAAAACATTGCTTCACGTGTCATGGAAAGTCTGACAAACCTGAGAAAGCATCACAAGGGAGACGACCCAAGGAAGTTGTCACAAGCGACACAACCAACGGTGTTCATCGCAATAAAGATGACCAACAATGGTCATCACAAGAGTGAAAAAATAGTTATGTCGTCGCAAGAGTGACGAAATATGGATAACATCGTCAAAGTGACAAAGACAGGATATCGTTGCAAGAGTGAAGAATTAGTGCTATCATCGCAAGAGTGACGATACCCTAGTTCATCAGTCATGCGATGAATAATATATATTCTTGCAATGAATTATCTATACTATCGACGAAAAAGGTTCATCGATAGTATATATAATTCATTGCAAGAATCTATACTATTTTTCGCTCTTGCGATGAAGGGTCGATAGTTCGTTGCAAAGTTTCATCGCTATTGTGACGACATATATTTATTTTAAAATAATAATAATAATTGATGTCCTTGAACCCTATTTATTTATCTTGCAACACAGTGGATGAACCATGAGTGACATTTGAGGTTTGTTTCAAAAGTCCCCTCTTGGTGTCACGAAACCTCAAACATTGAATTATAATTACAAATATTTGTATAAAATATAATACAAAACAAAGGATGATTCACCAGGAAATGGGCTGGGATGGGAAATATACTCAATCTATCTTTAAAAAAATCCCATTATGCTCTTTCAATTCAAATACATCGGCTCAAAATAACAATGGCTCAAAATAAAAACAATGTAACAAGTCATAAAAAAACAATGGCTCAAAATAAAGGATGTCTTATTTGTTGCCTTATCATATTACATTCAGTGGAAGAGACACTAAAGAAAATGTAACAAGTCAAAGTTGATGGCACATACATTGTTGATGTCAGAATCGATTTTTTAAAATAAATTCAATCCAAAGTTTGATTTAGTAATTCTACTAAAACAAAGACCATTACCCATCCCCATTAATTATAATCAAAATTGGGTGGGAGGTGAGTAAGAAGGTGATGAAACAACACATCTTGATGTATTTTATCTGGCTATGGAATTGGATGTTGACTATGTTTATGTGGAGCTCTAGGTGGAATTTTTTTTTCATAAAAATCACACATGACAAGAAATCAAGAGTTTGTGATCATAGTTTCAAATTACTTCATCAATTAAAAACTTGGTCACATTGTTGCATGATTACAATCCATAGGAACCAACATTGTAAAATTTACAACAACTGCCACTAATATTACCAATGTGGCTTGGGGTTTTCAAATGTTTTCTCACTCTCAAGTTTTCATTATTGCATCGATGATTTCTATGAGAGGGATAATTAGTTGGGTTCTTTGCTCAAATTTCGGTGGATATATTACATTTGTTTCCTTGGGAGTAGGGAAGGAATCAACTTCAAGTCAACTAGTATTGATGGATATAATAACCAAGTACAAGATAAAGAAATTGGGTAGAGATACTAAGGTTTTTGGAATCATAGGAAATCCAATATGTCACAAAAAAGGACCAATTTTTCAGAATCATGCATTAAGAGATATAGGACCAATATTTCCCCATATATCTATTACAAACTAGTGATATCATGGAATGGAACTTCATGTTTTCTTTTATTTGGAAAGTACAAAGTTACTAACATGAAGAAAATTAATTTTGTCCTAGAAACACGAATATATTTTGTTTTAAGTACCTTTTCTAAGCCTCTATTGGCATAAAGGGGCTAGATTTCATCTCTTACATTGTAAGAGCTATTAATGACACTTGTAATCCATATGCTATATCAATTTCTCCCAATTTTTTTATCCATGTTTATGCTAATGTCTCTATCATAGCTCTCACGTGAAAACAAGGGTGAATTTATGGGATCATACGCTATATTTTTTTGGGGTTTCTTTCTCATCTCTTTTCTTAAGAACATAACAATTAGTATTGAGTAAAAAGTGGGAGTATGCTACATGGTTCCATAAGGAAACACCACAGTGGTGATCCAATTACAACAGTTATAATAATGATATAGAAAGATAAAACTTCTATTTTCAATGCTTGCTATGTATGTAGTGAAATCCATGATGTTAATATTATATTCATTTGTTTTTCTCAAAGAGATGGCCTATCATTTGAAGTGAAAATGACACATTCGAGTTATGGTCATTTTTATGTGCAACCAATAGTTATAATCTAGTTAGAAAATTCTACTTCATATGGATGCATGTCATATATTATGTGGGCCTTTGAGGAATACACTAAATAGTTTTTCATTAGAACAAAGTCCAATGGCCTTAAAACAAACATTAATGCTTGATTGTTTTTTATTTCTATATATATTCATTGCTCGATTTTGCAAAGATGTGCTACAATGGTTTTAGCAAATGGTAGGCAAATTGTTGTCACTTGTGGAATTGTTGTTCCACTTATTTGTCTTGTGGTTTCCATTAAGAGTTTCACTTTCTAAGACACCATATGGGTGTTGAACGAGATTACTATGAACATTTGACATTCTTACTAAAGATCATGCTAAGGTGATGCATTTAACAATAATAACTCTCTAAAATTCAATCCAAGTGAGACATTATATTCTTCATGAATAATAGATATTATATGTAAATAATCACCAAGAACATTGACAAATTCAAAAGGCATTCACCTTTATTTACTAAAATAGACTTCTTTTCAAGTCCCAAGTTATAAAAATAAAATAAAAAATGGAGGTCTCTCTCTCTTTCAAGTTATGAAAATTATGTGATACTAGCATGAATTAATCTTTGTAGAGAGGGTGCACATTCAAGAAGAGGATATTTTGTTTATCTAATAAATTGTTTCAATGCTATAGATAGTCCAATATTGGGTAGAATCTTAAAAGATATGGGTGTTGTAAATCATTTGGTTCACATGCAATTGGAGGAAGAAAAACTGAAGTAGTGAAGAAGGTAGGTGGGAGGAAGCTAACCATTATTTGGACGAGATGGTGTCCAAGGGATACAATCATAATGTTGTAACGTTTACTACATTAATGGATGGTCTTTGCAAGAAATAATAAACATTGAGAAGGCCAGTAGGGTTCTTGATAAGGTGGTTAAGCATGAATGTTCTTTAGACTTTGCCACTTAACAACATTCTTATTCATTCTCTTCATAATGAAAGGAAGTTACTATAAGAATTTCAACTTTTGATGAGCTATCAAAGAGAATTTGTACTCCTGATATGACCCAATAGACATATATTTATTTTAAACAATAATAATAATTGAGATAGCTTGTGCCCCTTCTAAAGGAGATAGCTTAAGGGGTTGATCATTCAATAAAAGGTTATATCTCTTACTATAATATCATCTTTGATGTCTTATGTGGATGTGAGAAGTTTATGAATGTATTGTTGTGTCTTTGTTGAACATTCCATATGGTTGCTACATATATATCAGATATGTCCTTGACTGATAACACTTGTTGTTTGGTGGTTTTGTCACATCTTCTTTATCCATTTTCAAGTTATATTTGCCACCTAGACTCCATATCCCAAGAACAAGGCACTGGGTCTTTCTTGGCTTCTCATATTATATCTTAAAAGACAAAGAGATTACCATTCTGCAGATCTGGTTCCCAAAAAACAAGAACTGACACCCCAAGAGAATAATTGAGCCCACATATCAAGTTTGAATAGGTCAACCTTAATCACACCTTTTAATACAATACAAGTATAAATAAAATGACTCTATTCATAACTACAATTAGTAATAATGATACATGATCCATGGCCACATGTAGAGAAAATAGTGTAATAAATCCAATAGTGTTAAACTACCCCTTATGTTAGAATACCCCGCTATTAGGGAATTCATGAGCTACAAATAATCATTTGATGGGTGACCATATGAATATAAAGGAATTTTCCTTAACATATTGACAAGAACCTTATACTACAACATCCTTCTGAACCATGAATACATACACGCTATTCATGTCATCATCTTTATCATTTTTTGGTGATGTAATCCCCCATGAGGCCTACATCATCACTATTGACCAACTCACATTAGGTAAACACTATCGAGGTTCCCCTCCTTCTTATTATTCCAAATAGCCATTTTCACCTCTAAACAAGTAAATAGGTTAATTATATGTCAAAAACATCTACACTAAGAAACTTCTATCACTAGCCTTTCCTTCACGAACACCTTCCCTAGTGATAATTGATGTAAATTGGATCCACGCAAAATATTGGTTATCGGTTCAAATGTTGTCAGGCTCAATACATGAATAATTCTAGTGGTAGAAGCAAGGATCATGACTATTGACAATGTAAGAGATGGGGTTGATGGCATGAAGGGACCCATGCTATGCCAAGTGGTGTTCGCACCCATGATCTAATATTGTATTCCCAATTTAAGCATGGAGAAAAATAAAGATAAAACATGAGAACCATACTAAAAAGATTAATTGGAAAAGACAAAGGAGAAGGCTAATGGTAGGCTTGGGGTAAGTTCTGGAGTTGGCAGACAATAGCCTTCTAGTTGAACCCCTAGTACTGTCATCCTTCAATAAATTCATGCCCAACTATTTTGTATGGCTTCTTTGGCTCAAACTAAGAGGAAATGTTGTCCAAATTCCCATGTGAATACTAAGAATGAGCCAAAGAGATAGAAGGATTTGTAACCTTCACAATTATCAATAAATAAATGATTAATCAAAGTCAATTAAATGTTGTTTTTCCCATTTGGGTTTCCAAAGTAAATAATGTGTCACTGTGTTATGGATTTCTATGTGATTGTGGTGTAAATAATGATGATATATACTATAAAGGGCATATTTATATTGTTTGGAATTCCTCATTTAAATCCAAAGTGTTATTTGAATTACACTCCTCTCATATGGTGGTTCATTATGGCTTTCAAAAAAAATATGATAGGATTAAGCATTCTTTCTTTTGGAAAGGCATGAAGGAAATCCAAAAATTTGAGGTAGAATGTGATACTTGTCAATGGTGCAACTATCTATAATATTTGTCTCAAGCATGACGAACTAAATCTAAAAAAGCAAATCTAAATATAAATATGACACAAACAATGCACATCATCTCCCAAGATCTTAGATCCTTCAGTTGACATAATAAATGCACAATTAATTTAACCATTTCTTTTATTATTAGTAAGGTGCCATTTTTAATAGGGAGATTATTTGACCCATTAGGCTACAAGTTGCACTCTTAGGCCATTTTAATTCCCACCATTAGAATATTTGATACACATTAATCATAAAAAATATATCATTATTTCACTGTCCGTATAGATATTATGTACATATTCAAATGAATAAAATGATAGAAGTTTGGAACTCTTGAAACCCACAAACAAGGCGGTCTCATACAAACACGCATGTAAAATTTAAATCCAAACTTGAACAATTCAATATCTTAAATTTCACCTTTACTAATGCCTTCAAATCCCAAGGATGATATCCATGGAGCCACAAATTGATGCAAAAATTGTATGTAAAGGCCATTAGAACGAATAAAACCAAGGAGCATTGAATCAATATATATCAAGACTAAAAGAAGATGAAATTATCATTAAGTGTATAATAAAATTACATTCACAAATATATACAAGCCATATACAAAGCCTTGTATATCTTATCAGATGAAGAAGTACCCATACTGTCAATGCATTATATGCATAATTACATGTTCAACTATATAATGTACATCTAATTGTCTTATAAAATTATTACACATCATCAATTTCTTTTAGTCTTGTTTTGTGTTTTCCAGTTCTTAAGTAATTCATCCATATCCATGTCTTCATTTACTGGGTGATCATCAGTAGTTGATGTTGCTTGAGTCCTTTCACGCCAATAACAACTGGTATCATACCCACAACGTGGAGGCTTCTTTGAGGGGCCATCACCTACAAAAACAAAAAATATTAAACTTATATGGCCAATTTTTAAATATCATTGAACTAGTTCATTAATATTAAAAAAAAAATCTTCAATGTAAATATTTTTCTGGTCCACTAGTCGACACCGTTGGAATGTCTTCCCTGTTCACATGATCTTGAGGTCGAGAAGGCTCAACTAAAACATTCTCTCCCATTGAAACGAAAAAATTTACAAGGACAAAACCATAAATATATAAGTAATAAAAAATAGAAGTACAAAATTTAAAAGTACGAAATTATTAAGTATATAATTAATATACAAAAATTTAACCGTCGTGGGCCTCAGTCACATGAACATATTGGGGATGCACCCCACTGGGATGGGGATTCTAGGGAGCACCATGATCTTCTCGCTCCATTACATTATCAATGCTTTCTTGTACAGTACTAATGTTTTCGTTGATAGTGTTTCTCGCCTAAATAAAACAAAGTAAGACATTAAAGTTATGGACAGTATCAAACATTTATGTATTTTATAAGTAATGAAAGGTTAATGTGGAATAACTTTTATTTACCTTATCCTACCAACTAGATCTTGGGGTTTGCAACATGCTTTTCCTATGATCAACCATGACTTTATAGCCATACTTGTAACCAAGTTGTAGGTCTTCCTCCATGGTTTTAGTTTCAAAGCCATCACCCTACATTATATAAGAGTATGTTTTTTTAATGTTTTTGGTTGTAATTTCCTGAAAGTTGTAAGGAGATACAAATAATATTCTTAATATGTTTGGGTACTTATGATTCATGACTGTAACCTCGAGTAGTCACCCTGGCCTAGCTTGTGTTGGACATGTTTGAAAATTCTTTCTTTGGTTTCCTTCGATGTTTCAAGCAGCCTATCATCAAAATTTTCAAGTATGTTATATATAGCCACACTTTTATTTATATATTAAGAAAATTTAAGCTGGTAATGAAATCAAAATATTTTATTTTACCTTGGGATACTAGTTGTTTTTTCTCCTTATTTTTTCAAAATCTTTTCTTTTGCATCATCAATGATCTCCTTACACTCCCTTTATGGAATTGAGAGAGGATTATATTGTAGTAAATTCCCCCTGTAGATAGGTGAATGTCCTCTTGGATATTAGACCCCTATGACCAAGATAGAAGAATGCCAACTTTGAACACTGACATTCCTTTAAATGTAGCTAAACTAGTCAAGGGAAAAGAGGAAGAAAGTATGAGTAACTTTTTTTGAAGCTTGTCCTTGCTCAGTCTAGGTTGATATTGATATTCAAGTCCTTCAACGAGTTATTCAATCCAATAGACAACAAATACAAAGCATACTTCCTATTCTACCAACATTAGTTTAAAACTAGATTTATCCAAAGAGACAAGCCCATGCAAATGTACACAAACTTGAAGGAAACATGCCAAGCATATGTATTAATGAGAACTCAAAAGAGATACTTACAAACCATAGATGAAGTCACAACAACCTCTCCAAGTCCTCCTCGTCCAACCCTTGCACAAATATCCGAAGACCATGGGTTTGATACCCTAAATCTTTTTCTGAAGACCATACATTTGATACCTCAAATATCCACCATCCTCCTCCATGGAAATCCTCCATTATATACAATTTGGAGGCTTAACCATCATGGAGAGGATCACTCATCATATCCACTAAAAAGAGATCTAAAATATATTTAGGGAGGACATATCTCTTAAGGATTTTAGGGAGGAAATATATCTCAAATATTTTAAGGAGGAAATCTTTTAACCATCCAGTAGATCCTCCACCTTCCCTAAAAAAAGGGAACCAAATGTGAGGTGGATTCTCACACTTAATTAATTTCTTTTCATTAATATTAATAATAATTCATGTGCACTTGGTATTTTGACCTTCATGTAATATATCCCTCCTCCACATTGACTAGGGATTGAGACATAGGTTATTCCATGGTGTCAAGGTGTATGAGACACTTATATGAAACTTATGACACTTAGGGAGAGGTACCTAGGCGTGAAAATCTCATGTGTAACAGATGCTCATACAGAGGGTTTCCTACCAAGCTTCATCTATAAACATCTTGCATATATTTTAGATATTCGCCCGCTACAAAGGTGACCATTTTTTTATTGAACATGTCTACTCCAAAGAGTCCTTCGAGATAATCCATAAGTTATTTTTTGAGGTTGGAATTTTGGAAATTCCACCTCATGCGTAAGGTTGCCCCAAAAATAAATAAGGCCTTTCTCTCTAGGTGCCTATAAAAATGGTCATTTCCTACACACAAAAAGATATGATCATTAATTTAAAAATAATAATCTAGATGATTTTTGTATGAGATGGACAACATGAAACAATTAAAATATGAAAACTACATTGAAGTCTTATTTGTTTTAATGGAAGTCCATTATAGTCAACCAAAAATGTGCATGGAAGGTTCCTCATTCTCGAGACACATCTAGCTCCAGGAAACGCAACCATGCCAACCACTTCATCAGCCTCATCTTTGTCACCATCTCTAGACTCTGACCGATGTGTGGATGTCTGACGATGCATGTCATGGATCCTATCTAAATTAGGTGTGGAATATGGAGAAGTAAATAGTACTCTAGTAGCTATATGAAAACTCGCGTCAACACTCTGTGGTGTCTCTGTAGCTCCACTATTACCAACATCAGGCTGAATAGGCTCCAAAAATCTCTTTATAAAAAATAAAATGTTTTTTCGTGAGATAATGTAAAAGTTAAAAAATAGATTTTCGTAATTGAACATATGAGTACATTAAGAAAAAACACTTTAAATTATGGTTATTAAGGTATATGTGTTAAGTTGTGACATAAGGAGATTGATTCTTTCTAGGACGTCAAGAGTTTGATCTGGATGGTCTAATAAGCTAACAAGTTCCTTTTTATCTTTAATGATATTTTTTTTATTAATACCATCAGATCAGGGGATGAATAAAACCCCTCCTCATCAGAGAAATCATGACCAACATGGCCTACCGACTACATATAATTTCAACAAAATCAGTGTTATTTCAGTAAAATTATATAAGCAAATAATAAAATTAACGTAAAATAGAAGTTGAATTTGATAATCATTTACATGTTTTGCGGCTGGCCCTTTTCCATGATCATCCTGCCACATTATAATCTAATTAGAACCCCAAAATATTTAAAAAATTGTTAACGATAACAAAAAAACTGATAGCCACCCAAATAAAATCAACCTTAGCGATCAAGCTCCCACATTATTATAAAATTGGGACCGTGAAATATTTAAAAAAATGTTAAAGATAAAAAAAATACAATACAATAAGTAGAGGTTGCTTAAGGAGGTGTTGCTTAGTCAATGTTACTATTTGATTCAAATGGAAATCAACTAATAACTCTTCCTCAGAAGCTATTTTTTTATTGCGAGTAGGACTACTCGATTCTCTTTGCATCCCTCATATATGCAATTTGGTTGGTTGTTTTTTGTCCCGGGTCATTTGTTGTTTATAAACCCTACGATATTGCCGGAAGCTTTAGGCCTTCCATCAATATAGATAATTGCTCCCTTATTTTTATTTTTGTTTATTAGTTGTATATAATTTGTGGCAAGTGCATATCTTCGCATACTTCACATGTACCAGACCAGCCACATCCAATCGTTATAATTGTAACACGGTTCGGTAGAGTCCATGAATTCAATTATTGTATTGTATTTTACAGTTATTCCATCCATGGAAAATAGCCCCAAGCCATGCAGGTAGGATGGTGTAATGTGATATGTCCTATTGTTGACAATGAATTTAGTGTCTAACGAAGGCAGTTCCTTAGGTACCCATTGTTTCACCAGATGCTTATACTTGAGTGGCACCTCTATGTCTCCTATTCTCTCACCATAATAAGAGCATGATCCTCGTTCGGAAAGAAAAAATTCCATGTGTCTAAGGAATTTTCTTCTGACTTTTTCACCTCTAGTCCTTGTTTCCATGTCATATCTACTAGATGTAGTCACATTTCCCTCTATTTTTCCTAATCTTTCCTCACTCGACGAAGGAACATTTGATAGATACATGTTTGGTTGTACCTTCAGTTGCATGTGCATGTGTTGTTAGTGAGTATTCCATCTTCATCCTAGTTCCAATTTTTGAACTTTTTTTTCTATATTCAAAGTTCGAAATAATTTTTTTATATCTTTAGTTTTGGATGCATAATTAGAGGGTGCAATTACCAAAATTAGTAGGGGCACTCATGCATGCAGTGGATTCCCAACTTAGTGAAGGGTATGAATCTCTAGGTGGGTGCACCTTAATTCAAATCGCTTATCCATGCAAGAAATATGCACTATGGTTAGATTTCACACCACATAATTTTTTTCCATGCATTTATATTCACTGTACCTCTCTTATTACTAGTTTATAAATTTCCCTCTAACTTCAACCCATGGAAGTGTTAAGAATAGATGATGTTGTAAGACCATGATCTTTGGTATTCTATGGAGATGGTAGAGACTACCAATCACGTGTTGTTAGTAGAACATAAAAATAATATGGCCAAGAATTAGGGGTAACACCCCTAATTCCAGGGATTCAAACAAAACTTTTCATTAAAACTATGCTTGTTGTAGATGCATTCCAGAGAAAATGGACCCTGAAGAATGACCATTTGTACTAGATATGATTATTCAAGTTGAGAAAATTCTCATAAAAATAGTGAATCCAATAATGCAAGTAATCCACACAAGTGGTGGACAATACAAATATAGTATTCACACTATCAATTTACCATAGGACATGAGCACAATTGTCAATTACTTGTCTCACCAAACTGAGGAGTTGGACATATTTCTTGTGATAAGGAACAACTCTTACCAAATATATTATGATTTTTTTGTTAGTGGATATCACGTTATGGCAAGTTTGAAGTATAAGTTAGAACATGATTCTTATTATAAGGATGTCCAACTAACCTAACCGCAATTTCTTATTTTCCTATTGAACTTACAAACATACCTCCCATGATTCACCTTGTCACAAGTAATATTCAAGAACCAAAAAATAGACACATGGAACTTCATGAGGGCTACACCGCCTCTATTAAACCACAAGACTAGAAACCATTATATTTTGTAGACATGCTCCCAAATGCATGTAGAGAGGTAGAAGAAATAAGGATCTACTTGTAATCTACATATTACATATCCACTAATTCTATTGATTGACCATTTGTTGGTTTTCCACCTATATTCAATGAATACAACACAAAGAGACTCTTTTCTATCATCTTCTAATGCAATATTTCGAAGAAATTGATATATTTAGATCATAATTAGTTAATTAGAAATCATTTAGGAAGGCCATTTCTAGAAAAGATGTTAACAACCTTCAAGTTGGGGCCAAAGCATATATGCTTATATAGGCAACAACTTATGTGTGTGTTCTTTTTGGATTTGGAATGTACTAATATTGGTGTACATGCATCTTGATTCATAATGCAATATATCATTCATTTTCAAAAATTAAATTTTAAATGTTTTGGAAGTTAGAGTAAAAATCTTGGATCCTTGACTTGGATCCACATATTTTCAAACTTAAAGAGGTCATTTGTAACCCATTTTGATTATTATATAATTATTTCAAGAATTATTCATATTCAAGATTTTTTTTTTGAGGTTGCTTGAGTTGGTTCTTGGCTCCAATTACTTTTTTCTAGATTTCCAGCCACAGGAAAATAGTGTAGAATGTAAGGTTGCAGAGTAGGCATCTTTGAGATCAAATGCTAATGGAATAACCAAACAACCAACCTAAAAAATCACCAAACAATAGGGGATCAAATTTTGTTTTGTTTTCCTCCAAGCTTATATTTGATATGGTGGAATCAATAGAAGATTTATTGCCTCTATCTTGAGAGAGATAAGCATATGTTAGCCCTATAGTCTAGAGTGTTATGAGCCAGGGGAATTTTATGAATGAAAAGAAGATGAAAATTGTGAAGGGATACATCGAGCCTCTCTTTCCAATCATCGAGCAAGAAATTATTGAATCCAACAAGATAGCTAGGTAGGGGGATGTATGTCTATATTCACAAGTTAAAGTAGGAGAATCGAATGCAACCAAAGAAAAACCCAATATTGCAATAACATAGTGACAAGTGCACAGTACACTATAGAGAGAGAAAAACACCCAACCACAAATTCTCCACGTAAGAGATGCACAAATGTTCATAAAATAATGAAATGCCAATCACAAAGAATTTCAAAGATATAGGTTCCTTTAGGCATAAATAACTTAAGAGAGATCAAGAATATCACAAGACAATGATGTACAAATGAGAGTTGTGGTGTATCCCAAGAGCTTCATCCTTATTTAAACATACGAGGACATAACAATCGTCATTGATAGGCGTAGGAAGGGGCTTCACCAAATACATCCATAAACCTTTGCTTTTAAGGGTAGTGATTTGATCCACCCAAGTACTATAATTATCCCCATTCAGTGAAGGAAACATCCACTTTGAATTTGTTAGGCTTGGAAAAAGCAAGATGAAGCCTCCTATGAAAGAAGGAAGTCTCTAATATTTATCCTTTATAGGACCAAAGGGTAAAATCCTTAGGTAACCTTAGGGTTGGCCTTGAATACTAGAGGTATTTCACTCGAAGAATAGAGAGTTTATGATGCTAATAAAGTTGTCCATAACAAATGATAAGTTTATACAAGTCCAAGATGCATAGGATTCTTTCATAGTTTAGACAAGGCTAAAGTAGATGAATGAAACTTCCACCAAATGTTAGAGCTTTTTACCTTTAAGAGTATGTATTGTTTCTAATGAAGATGGAATAGGGCGATTCAATCCCAAACAACCTGTTCAAATTGAAAGGGAATCCATGGTGAGTTGTTAACAATTGCTAGATATGTAGATAAGATAAGATAATGTTATTAATGTCCAAAAAATGACCACAAAAGTAGGTCAATGGGACTAAAATATACATCCAATGTGAATACAATGTGGGAGCATAGAAGAAACTCATAGATAAAGTTGAAAGGTAGAAAGAGAAGGAAAAAGTTCATAGTATATAGGAGGAATATTATTAATGATTATCTTGAAGAGTTTATCTCCTTTTGAAAATTTTGTTGAAAAATTAAATGTCAGCAAGGATATTACTAACATTACATTTAAGTTGTGTAGACAATTGTTAAAAAAGGACATATACAATAAATAGTTTATAAGAAATAACAAAGCATCGAAAAGTTCCTTTATAGTAAAGAGTAAGGAGAAAGGAAAGAAGAAACCTGAGGGTTGAAGAAAATCTAATAAGAAATTGAAGTGTTTTTACAATGGGATAAAATCATATACTACACACCACTGACTTGGTACCACACCGATCACTGCCTTCTTAGGGCCTTTGACCTCAAAGCTAGAGATAATTGGTCACTTCCCGATGAAATGTTGGGACCTATGGATTCCATTATCACCATATTGATCTTTGTGGTTTCTTTCTAGTGTAGCTAGCTCGTGACACCATCTAAGGCTCTATGAGAGGAGGCACCTATTGGACAAATTTTTTTCTAATTCTTATTTTCTCTTCAACAATTTCAATGTTTGAATTCTCATTTTGATCCCATTTATAAGGAGATCCATCGGTTCCCACAATTAGAGATTCGCCGAGGAGGGAAATTTTATTGAAAGAAAAGTTGGGAGATGTTTTAAACCTCTTGAGTCTTCTAAAACCTTTTCACAATGAGATTTATCATATATAGGAGGAGATTCAATCTTTGAAGCTACATCTTCTTCCTCTTCCTCATATTTTAGTTATTGTTCCTTTCATACCAATGATATTTTTTTTCCCAGCAACAAAATATAAATGAGAATCAACTTTCTCTAATACCAACTTGAACTGTTCCAATACCTGAAATAGAACCATTTTGGTAATAAAAAAAAATGAAGAGAAAAAAGGGATGGGGGAACTTGCACACCCAAGGGTTTGAATGCACCTATAAATCCTTAAATACAGAAGAATACATCTCCATGTACTTGGTACTCAAATTAAGAAACAAAATTTGACAATATTGAAAGTAGGGTGAAGGAATTAGAAGTGAGGAGGGGGGTCCCTTTCTAATACGAGTCTCATACTAACAACTCTCCTCTACCTTAGTGGTGAGTCATTAATTCACATAATTAACATCACTCCACTAACTTAGTGATGACTCATGAGCAACTAACCACTCTTAACTTAGTGATGGGGCATTGATGAGCTTGCAAACAAAATATTTCATGTACAAAATATGTTGTGCATAAATACACAACAAAAGTTGTGAAGCAGAGAATATTTAGGAAAACAACGTGAATTCAGTTTTGTTGGGGAGTAGCAAAATAAATGAAAAGAACAATAAATTCCAACTAAAAGAGGTGCAATCAAAATAGACAGGTTGAACTCTTTACATGTAAAAATTAATGTAATCTAGTAGGAAATGATGAAGCAATAATGCTCTATGCAATTTATAGAAGGTTAGAAAAAATGTTAGTCATTAAGCACACACAAATGTTTTCTCATTAATACTAGAACTATTTGAAACAAAAGATAAATCAAAAGGATGAATTACTCTAAAATTACAGTTAAAATGTTTTATTCTTTAATCAATATTTCTGAATAGTCTATGAAATTGGATATGCATAAGCATTGTTCTATCAAGTTGTAACACTAATTAGTACAATGGTTCTACTTCATTACCAGTATCCTATTGGTATCACAGTAAGTTCATAATGATTACCATAGTGTTACTCTTTCACACTTATATTATCTAGCACACACTAATTAATCTAGGAGTCAAGAATGGAAACAAACCTTCTCACAAAGAAGCATTAGTTGGTGATGGAACTCAACATCGCAGGATCAATGTGAGAAGGGTCTGAGTTTTGGAGGGTGGGAAAGTTACGTTGACAACCTTCTTAAAAAACTAACTCCCTGGTGCAAGTTACCCCACTGAGTAGTGGGATATCCTCCAAGGAGTCCGAGTGATTCTATCCAATGTCGATCCCAGGTACAACACCACCTTCCCTATGTTATCACCTTGAGCATAAAGTCTAAAATATTATGGCATCTATGGTACAACCTACTATACCAAAGCAGAGGGGGGACAGTCGACAGTCAACACCAAGACCAACAAAGCAGGGTTGATTACTGTGTTGGCCCCAATGTGACCTTGTGCTTGACCCTTGTGTGTTATAAGGCCTTCCCAAAGTTAGTGATATAGCAACTGGATTTCACTCCCTAACTCAAAGATTTATGCTTGTTTAGCAGCTTTGGAAATTTATTCTCACAATCCTATTCCAAATCTCTACACCTAAGATAATATGGGTTTGAGGAGCCCTAGAAAAGTTGCTAGATAAATTTTAATTAGGGCTTCATTTTAGGCTGCTAATACTCAAAGGAGTGGTCGTGAAACTGGCGTTTCGACTTGACTCTTTAAACCATGCAAGAGGAAATTGAAATTCAATAATTTCAACTTCGATGAAAACTATCTATGGGAAGAAGCAAGAGGTTTTAAGCAAATAAATAAATTCTTGATAGATTACTATGTGTGCACTGCTAATGAAAAAATGTATATTGAGCTAATTATCCAGATAAATGGAAGCAAAATGACCCAAATTTTAAAAATACCATGAAAATATCATAGTTCACTTAGTACACCTATATGCCATTGAATCAAATGTCATCATTTCTAACATAGTAAAGTTTTAGGATTATAGAGACCACCATACACATCTTAAATACTCATAAGGATCACGTGGGCTTCACCTTGTTGACCAATATCTTATCACGTAATTCACTCATAAAGGGGGATTTTTTAATTATGAACCCACATGTTGTGAATAAATGTGTTCACGCCAAACACTGAAAAGAACAATGCAATAAAGAAAAAATTATACAAATCCTTGTTTCAGAAGAGGAATGTCACATAAGGATTTCAATTTTTATGTTCTCTGCAAATTCTTAACCTTTCCAAGACATAAGAGGTGTAAACATGGTGATATTAGTACCCAAGAAATATACGTTGATATAAAACAAAGGCTAACAAATTTTCTTAAGTAGGGAAGGGACAGTGACAACAATTACCATGAGAGCACAACATTCAAGCAAAGGTGAAGGAGAGAGGAGACAAGAGGTGAGAGGATACCACACTAGGGTTGAACTAGTGAAGGAAAGAGAGGTGACAGGAAACAAATATTATGAGGGAGGGTGAAATTTGGAAATGCTAGCCTAAAACTAGTGAGGGCATTAGAGGTGGAGGGCATTAGAGGTGGAATTATCATGAGGTAACATGAGTGAAGACATGAAGTGATGATGTTAAAATGAACCATCAAAGGCATTGATGATGGTGAGGTGGTATTATCAATATTTTGAAAAGGAACCATTGAAGGCACTAATATTAATTGTAAGGTGACATTAGTGAGGGCATGTGCCATTGATTCTAGTTGAAAGGCATCGTTGAAGTCATGAGTTGAATATGTTAGCATGGGGATGGAAAATGAACCATCATTTTCTTATGGATATGGTGAAGCATACATTCATTTTAGAATTTATCCATCGGTGAACCATAAACCTACACTGACAGATCCATAATATCTAGAGGATATAATCAAATTATTATATATACCTAAATGGTGATTTTTCAATTTAGAAATTGAACTGCAACAAAAGATTTGAGGTGGTGCTCAAAATCATGCCTCATACACGGTGAATAAAAATGTTGTTGTAAAGTTGCAACTATATTTGATGTGACAAAATGCCCAAACAACTTCAAGAAATGAGATTACCAAATCAATAAATCCCTAGGTTCACTTGCAAGTGAGAACATCCTATCACCTCAATACAAAAGATCTTTATTCATATGAAAATCAAACAAATTAATAATAAGTCTTGTGTATGTAGTGTGGCATCCTTATTGAATGGTTTCATAAACTTTCACAATTATTTTTTGTGTATTGTAGAACTCTTGGTAGTAGTATACATCACACCTTTATGTGTTAAGAATCACTACGGATGTTATTGGTGGTCGACTCGAATAGTAGTCTACATTTTTATCTCTTCAGTGTAAATGTTTGATAACCAATTGAAATTGCTATAAGAAATTCCATTTCATATGTGGTGTGTTGTCAAGTTTTATATAGCTCTCTAGTGGCTTATGGTTAGATTGAATAACAATTTATGTTCCTTAGACATAGTGTATCCACTAGTGAACTACTTAAGCAATGGAGCACATCTCTTTATCATAACTTCAAAAGTTGTAGATTGCGTCATTGAATGTTTCTATGTAAAACACAATGGGATGACATTGTTGTGTCAAAAAAATACATATCCCATAGTCATATGCATCATCTTCTATATCAAAAGGATGAGAAACATATAGTAGTGTAAGAATAAGTGGAGTGCATAGCTTCAACATCTTCACTTCTTAAAAAACATGTTGTTGCACCTTGGTCTAGATGATGAAGTCTTGTTTCCTCAAATTCCCTCTTAAGATTCGGTTAATTTATCTGGTCAAATGTGAGAATCTTGGAATAAATAATCTATAGAAATTAACCAATCCCCCCAAAAGTGATTTTTTCTGATATTGTTTAACTCACAACTCATAAATGTGTGAATTCTAATTTAGGAAATGTAGTGGGTATGTGTGGACTTGTTTAGGCCTCGGTCTTCATAAATGCCAATGATTTTGTCTTCCATAAATGCCAATGACTTAGTCTTCAATAACTTATGGCATTGTGTTCCTTAGTAAGCTCAATATAAAGTTAGAATATCATCAAAGTCTTGTTGCATAAGTTGCATAAGTAAGCTCAATGTCAAGTTGTTCATTGCATAGTTGCATAGAGAACTTCTTAAAATCACCATCAAGGAGAAGTTCCCTATTCCATTCATTGATGATATATTAGATGAAATGGCATTGTGTTCCTTAGTAAGCTCAATATCAAGTTAGAATATCATCAAAGTCTTGTTGCATAAGTTGCATAGTTGCATAAAGTTGCATAAAATTGCATAGTTTCATAAGTTTCATAGTTGCATATTTTTCGTAAGTAAGCTCAATATCAAGTTGCTCAAGTTGCATAGTTGCATAGTTGCATGTTCTAGGGACCTATTTTTTTCTAGGTTATAGTCTCCTATTGAGTTATTTAAATGGATATGACGATGGATTAGGTTCTTTGGGTGATTGTAGGATTGTTGAAATAGCACTCAACCTATCAACAATAGCCAACCAACTGATTATAACATCAACCAACAACAACAACCCTTTTACAATAATGTTCATCTCATATATAGGATGAGTGGGATCTTCTGGCTTTGGGATGGCTTTGGGCTCACATGCTTTCATGTTCTAAT
This sequence comes from Picea mariana, assembly GCA_032191745.1. Lineage (NCBI taxonomy): Eukaryota > Viridiplantae > Streptophyta > Pinopsida > Pinales > Pinaceae > Picea > Picea mariana. Next base: position 41,669 of record JASDQU010306203.1, read on the forward strand.
ATAACTGCTTTCTTGTTCTCATGTTGTCATTTCAATTTTGTTTTAGAAGAAGTCGTCTTAATGTGAGCTTTGCTCTTCTTGATGTTTGATTTTTCTCTTTTCATAATGTTTATGTTTTATCTTGTTAATGTTCTCCCTTGGCCTTCTTGGATTAATTCCAAAAATACAATGATATTTTTTTAGCTGTCTATGTTTTATTTTTAGCTTATAATTTGATTGGAGGATGGAATTGAAATCTTATTGAGAGCTTTTCTTCTTGATGTTTGATTTTTATCTTTTCCTAATGTTTATGTTTTCTCTTGCTTATGTTCTCCCTTAATCTTCTTGGATTAATTCCAAAGATACAATGGTATTTTTCTATTGGTCTAAGTTTTATTTTTAGCTTCTTAAATTAACTCTGACAAGTCCTAATGGACAATGAACATGGAAAGATTGGAAAAAATATATATAATCAATGCCAAACTAATACAAAGTCACGCCAAAATAATACAAAGTCAGCTAATTCGAATTAAATTAACGGTTGATAGTAAAAAAAACATTTCAATTCATGCATGGTCAAATTGGCTACATCGAAAATGAACACACATTGAATAGTTTCTAGGCACAGGATAAATCCCGAAAAAACATTTCAATGATCGACAACAATCATCAAATCCGCCAACATCGATTAGAGCCTAGAGATTCCGTCTACAAACATTTCAATGATCGACAACAAATCATCAAATCCTAAAGACGTTTAAATTTATTGTCGATGGACTCCGCCTACCTAGACAGCAATCCCAGCCAGGGAGCTTGTGGATTTAATGATTTGACAGAAAAACCAAATGAGATTAGGGATTTCATTATTTGGAACTAAGGAATTACTTGCAATCGCTAAACATGGCAGAAATCAACTCAAATCCAGTTTAAAACTGAACTCTTTGGCTGGACCAAGTTAGTCACGAATTTTTAAGTTGATAAGTATTTATGAAATATGTTCAAGAAATATGGAATCTAGACGTAGGAAACTTGAAACAATCATGATCACAAATTGCATTTTGCTTGCAAAAGATTACTTTACTGCTTGAAGTTGTTGACAGAGGAATGTATACATTTACTGTTCAACTGACTTCCACATCAGGCCTTGGTTCAAATGAATACATCCATTAGTTCCAAGAAAAATCTTCGTCTCGTCTTCCAATAACCACCCTACCAGTAAAATCCTAGATCCGCAGGAAACCAGCTGATCGAACATATTGCCATTAACCAAGTCTGGCAACGGAGCAAAGAGGGAACTGTCGTTTTGCAGGCTCAAACCAACAATGCCACTGCGTCCCGACAAGGTCCAAGATTACTGACACCTTCTCAGGACCATAACTTGCGGTGGTCCAAGATTCCTCAGACGAATCGTAGATTTCAACACTTTGTATAAGAGTGCCGCGCTTGCCAGCTCCCTGTTCACCCCCTGGAACCTGGCAGACTGCAACCATTTTGTAAGTCTGTGGATTACCGTCACACTCCCCTGCCACTATGCCTTTCGCGAGCACGGCGACCATGGATGACGGTACTGGAAGCATTACCCACATTCCTGTGCCCTCATGGATGAGGGTACTGGAAGCATTACCGACCTTCCTGTGAGAGGATTGCAGACAATTAGGTCATTCCAAACCGATCGTTTCTGGCAGAACTGCATCTCGACAAACAACAGGCCTGCGGCTGATCCTGATCCGTGGTAATAAGCATGAGAAAACTTTTCATCTAGAAAGCAAAGGGAGCAGTATGGCTTCCACGTCCTTGTGGAAAAGCAGTAGGCCCAACAACACCTTCGACAGTCTCGCTCACACAGAACCAACCATGGCCTTTTATTTGAAGGGAAATCAGCCCATTCGGTTGATGAAAAGAGAGAATTCCATTCCTGGAAAACGGGGCGAGACCTACATAGACATTCAACTGGCAACCGCTTCAGTATCTCCTCTTTCAAATGATCGGGCAACTGAGAGAATAATCTAACCTCTCGCTTTTTCATCACGAACTGTAACTCGAAACCAAAACTCAGGAGAAGAAGCTGACCAACAAATGGAACCCAAAACTAATGAGGAGAAGCTGATTTTAGGGTTTAAATAAAGGAATAAAATCAATATAGAGGAATTTATAAGGCCAGGATGAAGTATAGCAATAGACAAGAAAAAAAAACATTTCAACAAATGGTATGGACAGAGAGGTTATCAATTCATTTATTATTTAAAAAATAATTAATGGAAATTCTAAAAATATTTAAAAATATTGATTTAATAATTTAATGAAAATCTTAAATAATTAATACAAATTATAAAATTAAAAAAATATTTAACAAATATTACATGATAAAAGGTTATATTTGAGTTATTATAAAAAAAATTATTTAACAAATATTACAGGATAAAAGGTTATATTTCAGTTAATCTAAAAATTAAATGAGAAGTTGGTCTAACTTAAATTATCTATATTTTCTCATTGTGTAATTTATTTATTGCATTAATAAAAATATAAGCTATGAGTTACTTGTGTGGTTTATAGAAATCTTAAACAATGGTTATAAACAATAAAGTTAAAGAAATCACTTTAAAAAATACTATAGAATAAGAGGCTATAATTTTCTTTATTATAGGAAGTGGAGCTGTAAATCACAACTTAATTGTTATTAAATTGCACTTTTTAATGCAAAAATGGATAATTGTTAGAGCACTCCTATGATTTGGGAAAAATATTTATTGAAGTAAGTTCACTCCTGGACAAACTTGATCTTTTTTAAAGTAAGTATTTTTTGTAGGGATGATTTTAAGGAAGGAAATTTATTTTAAAATGTAGAAAAGATAAGAAAGTAAGTATTTTTTGTAAGGATGATTTTAAGGATGGAAATTTATTTTAAAATGTAGAAAATATAAGAAAGTAAGTATTTTTTGTAGGGATGATTTTAAGGATGGAAATTTATTTTAAAATGTAGAAAAGCTAAGAGGTATACATACCCTATCCCCTTTGGATTTGAACTTGTGACCTCCAATAAGGAAACACATGTTCTCACCCATTAGACCCACTCAGGTGTATATACTGTATACATAATATAGAATTAGAAAGTTTGTTTTCTCAAGAAAACCTATAATTGTTCAACGTCTAAAAGAGTTTATGTTTATTTTGCAATAATTTTAGGTGTTGATTAAATTTAAAGTTAAGAATGATCTATGTTAGCCATATTTCAATAGTATTAATTGGTTAATATATCCTAACAAGAAACCACTATAGTATAATTAATTAATAACAATACCCATCGCATTTAAATAACAACATTCAAATTATAAAATGAAGTTTCAAAGTAGCTTGATTCTAATTGGAAACCACCGATCAAGGTGGATATCGGTGGCCACCCATCTATTCCAACTGACTCACATAAAAATTTCATCTTGGAAGTTTCATATTTTTTTATCTTGGTAGTTTGTTTTTTACCTTTTTGGGTACTAAACTTCTTGGGTTGTTTTGAGGCCCTAAACAATGTTTTTTGGGCTCACCATAGTCACGTTGTAAAGAAATTCAGAGCATGATGAAAACATGCATATTAATCGAATAGACCTTTCCAATGGGCTATCATATGCCTAAAATAGAGATCATATGCAAAGGTTATGACCACGAGAAGTTGATGTACCAACTTACCCCATTAGGGCCCACATGACTTTTGGCGCTTCATCTCCTAGGGTTAGATTTTTGGATTTATATGGTTTTCTCATTACTTATTGATGCTAAAAAAGTCCTCGAGGCCTCATTGTGATGTGCTCAGATGAATTTGATTATCCACCACATCTCTTCTTATATATTAGCTACCACCATTCGAGCAAGATTATTCATTCTGCATTTTTACAGTTTCAACATATTTATTTATCGAATATAAGTCAAGTTTTATTGTATCTCTGTTATTGTTCACTATATCTCTATGTTAATATTATAGATATGTATTTCATTTAGTTCCACTCATAAATATGGATCAGTGGTATCAAAGCGGTCGAATCCTTCTCGTTCTTAGTGCATGTCCCCGACGAGGTCAGGGTATAGAGAGTTGGGTATCTATATTGCTTCTCTTCAGGAAAAATACTCTCACACGCCAAAACAAACTTCCATGGAGGGAGAAAAGAAAGATGATGGGACATGAGATCCTTTCAAAATGTTGCTCGAGGAATACCTCGAGCGACAAATGATTGAGACGATGGATAACTTTGAACAAATCCTTCGACAACTTCCAACAAGGGGCGTATCTTCCTCGAGCGGAGGCCTCACACCCTTCAAGATACAAATCCATTTTTATATTTTTATATTTGAAGGTCAGATAGATGCATATGTTATAGACAAATGGTTAAATATGCTAGAAGGGTATTTTTATGTCCATAACTTTTCAGATAGAGAAAATATTACATTTGTGCTCCTTAAGGTCGTTTTCCATGTCAAAGATTGGTGGGAAACTTTCTGTGAGAAAAAGGAAACAAATGAATCTCCATTATTTGCAGTTGCACCCACCAGGGGTTGTTTCAGGGGTGTTATTAAGGAACAATACTACTCTGTTGGGCGTCATGACGACTTATATACAAAATGGACCACACTGCAGCATGAAAGGGACCAAAAAGTGTTAGAGTTCACACCTTGCACACCAAGCTAGATATTAGAGAAACTGAGTGACATATGGTGCTCAAGTACCGCGGGGGTTTGCATAGATACATCTATACATAAATGTATTTGGTGGACATATCATCCTTGGGTGCGAGCTATAGATATGCTTTCAAAATCGAGCAAAAAATTAAACAAAATACACAAAAATTTGGGTCTCGGAACCCCTCACGGAAGAAGCAAGGAAAGGGCAGCCCCAACCCACAAAACAAAGGGAAGAGAAGGATGGAAAACCTCAGGAAAACTAGTATAATCTACAAACAAAGAAGGACAATGAGAAGATGAAGAAAGACACTTGGAAGTGGTGTGCGTTCCATAAGATCCCCTATCATAGCACCGTTGAATGCCACTCAAAGCAGTAATTGGTGGCTGAGGTGAAATTCTATGAATTAGATGTGGGTTTCGACTCTGAGATAGAACTAGAAAAAGGATACAAAGCATTGATGTAGAACCCAGTGCCATCATTGCTACCACCACGATCCAACCCGGTGAACCTAATGAACCAGAGGAAGGAGAGAGCCTCTTTCATTCACAAATGGTGGTAAAGGGTACTCCATTGCACTTCATTGTTAATAGCAGTAACCACAAGAACCCCATCTCATTGAAGGTCATCAAGTAGTTGGCCCTACCAACAACACTGCACCGACAATTGTACACAATTGGATGGCTTCGCCAAGGAAGTGATCTCCACGTCAACCAAAAAATCCTTCTATCCTACAACGTCAAGCCTCTCAAAGATGACGTATTGTGTGATGTCTCCCCCCTTGAGGTTTGTGATTTTCTTTTGGGCCAACCTTATTTATGGAAAGGTCATGTTGTATATGAGTCTAGGCCTCGCAGTGTTATTATTACATTGGAAAATAAATTATATAGGATACCCGAGGTAGTCCTACCTACTTCCATTTCCATGATCTCTACCACGCAATGTAGGAAGGTCAAATATCGTACCGAGAAGTTTGACTTCTTCATGATTTGTGCTCAAAATGAGCGAGAGGTCACAGCCAAATCAATGGCCTCTGTGACAGGTCCCTCCATGTAGTAGAAGAAAGTGGATAAGGTCATGGAAGAATACAAAGACATATTCTCCTCACCCACTGGGGTAGCTATGTAATGTCAGGTGAAGCATTCAATTGATCTGACCCCCAAAACATTGCTACCCAATGGGTCAGTCTATCACTGCTCTCTATTATAAAATGAGGAAAAAAAGCACCAGATCTAAGAGCTACTAAAAAAGGGGCACATATGACCATGATCATCACCTTGTAGAAGCCCAATCATGCTTGTGCAAAAGAAATACAAGACTTGGTGACTTTACATCAATTATCGGGCCCTAAGTAAAATCACAGTCATGAACTGGTACCCAATTCCCCGAATCGATGATCTCCTTGACCAACTCAAGGGGGAAAAATACTTTAGTAAGATTGATCTGAATTTCATCTACCACCAGGTCCTAATAGAGAATACTAATGGATTGAATACTTCCTTTGAGTCCAAATAATGTCTTTTTGAATGGCTGGTGATGCCCTTTCGTTTGACGAATTCCCTAACAAATTTCATGAGGATGATGGATGTTATTTTGTGACCTTTCACCAATTATTTTGTGGAGGTGTATTTGGATGACAACCTCATCTTCAAGAAGAGTTGGGTACAACACTTGCAACATATTCAATAGGTTCTCCACACTCTGCATCAACACAATCTATATGCGAATTTGGAAAAATGCTCCTTCAACATGGACAAGGTCCAATACCTAGGATACATTGTTGATGAGCATGGGGTGCACGTCATTCATGACCGACCAACAATGATGACACTCACTGATCTTTGGAGCTTCTTAGTCCTTTCTAATTTCTATCGCAGGTTCATGTTGGGATTATCCCATATTGCATGGGCCCTTAGCCAAGAGACTAGAGGTGGTGGTAAGAATTTTTTTGTGTGGGGCCTATAAAAAATAAAACATTTGATTATTTGAAGCAGTGCTTCTGCTCAACCCTGGTGCTCTCATTACTCAACCTCCAACAACCTTTTGAGATCAAGATAGATGCTTGAGACTATGTTGTGGGCGTAGTTCTCACTCAACATGGACATCTTGTGGCCTATTATGGTAAGACAATATGAGATGACATTTGTAAGTAACCTAATTACGAAAAAGAAATGTACTCCATTGTGAAAGCTTGCCTCAGGTGGAGGCATTACATTCTTGGGAAGGAGACAATTATCCACATTGATCATAAGCCTCTATAGTTCATGTGAACATAAGAAAAATTGTGGAATGACCACCATCAAAAGTGGTCCACATACTTGCAACAACTACATATCAACATCCAGTATAAGACAATAAGCACCAACCACGATGTTGATTTCCTCAATCGACCTCCAGTTGCAACTCTCACCACGATGTTGAACTCTTGCATCCATGAGACCTCTGGATGGACCCAACTCTATGAGAGCGATCTCGACTTTGCCACTACCTAGCATATGTTGGGTGCAAACACAACTGTCACTAATTTTCATATTTAGGATGGGTTTTTGTGCCATTTGGTCCATCTCTATTTCCCATCAAGCGAGTGAGAGAAGATGATTTTGGAATCTCACTAAAGTCGGGTGGTAGGACACTTTGATGTAGAAATGATAGCGGGAGTGTTGCAACAATATTTCTCTTGGTCGAGACTTCAACAAGATGTCAGCAAGTATATCAGGTCCTACACTACCTACGCTATTACCAAATTGACCATTAAGAAACAAGGATTGAACACCCCTCTGCCTAATGCCGAAAACCCCTGGGAAACCATCTCGATCAACTACATGTCAGGCCTTCCATCAACCAAGAAGGGAAACAACTATGATTTTATTGTGGTTGATCGCTCTTCCAAAATGGTGATTCTGACCACTTGCAAGAAGAGCATCTTAGTGGAGGCCATTGCCAAGATATTCTTCAAATGAGTGTGGCTACATTTTTGGATACCACAAAATATCATCTTAGATTGGGACAATTAGTTCCTTATCACTTTTTGGTCGAGCCTTTGGTCATTATTGGACACCAAGCTCACCAAATCCACTTCCTTCCACCCCTAGACAGATGGCCAAACTGAGGTTGTCAACAGGATGATCGTGCATATCTTGCGCATGTAAAATTCTAAGCATCCATGCACATGGGATGAGATTATTATCTATGTTCAACATAGTTGCAACAAATCCATACATATGTCAACCGAACACAAACTTTTTCAGTTGGGGTCAGGATTTCAACCATTGGATCCCATGTATGTTGCACTACCCCTTGGGTCTACACAGGAAAAACCATCCCATGCTCACACTAAATTTGAAAAAGACACCCATTTCACTGAACGAATACAACACATCCTCCAATAGGTTCATGATATTTTACAAAAGTCCAATTCCAACTACAAGCGGTGCCATGATCAACAACAGGTGCCACAAAATTTTCAGGTGGGAGATAAATTTTGGTTGCACTTTTAGAACGAACTCCTTATAGGACCCCATTTAAATATTCAACCACTCGAATATGGATATTACAACATCACCAAGGTTGTGGGTGACAATGATTTTGAGCTCAACATTCCCCCCTTCCTTGGCTTGCCCCTAATGTTTAATGTAGACCTCTTTCGACCATACTTTCCACCATTATTGGACACCTCAAAGGTAGTAGAACAATTGACACTGTAAAATCTCAACCATAAATGCATGGAAAAAGAATCCACTAATCATATTGTGGAAACACAAGTCAAGGGCACTCGCCAACAAAATTTTAAACTTAATCATGTTGTCAAAGTATGGCATCTCCTGCATGAAGGCAAGTGGCTCACCCGGGGCCAAATTCATATAAAATTTCCTCATCTGATGGGGGAACTCAAAGAAATGGATACCATTGCCTCTTAGGGGGGATGATTGATACAAGTGGATATCGGTGGCCACCCACCTATTCCAACTAGCTCACATACATATTTCATCTTGGAAAGTTTTTATCTTGGTGGTTTTTTCCTATCGTTTCAGGTCCTAAATTTCTGGGGTAGTTTTGAGGCCCTAAACATCGTTTTATTGGCTCACCACAATCATATTATAAACATAGTTAAAGTGTGATGGAAACATGTGTATTCCTAGGATGGAACTTTCCAATGGAATAACGTGCACCTAAAACAAAAATCGTATTTAAAAGTTATAAGCTCGAGAAGTTGATGTGCGAACTTACCCCATTATGACCCACATGACTTTTAACACGTCATCTCCTAGGGTTAGGTTTTTGGATGTCTAGGGTTTTCTCATTACTTATTAGTGCTAAAAAATTCTTGGATGCCTCATTTTAATTTGGTCAGAAAAATACACATAGCATCCACATCTCTTCTCTCAGATTAGCTACCATCATTCGAGCAAGATTGTTCATTCTACATTTTTACAATTTCAACATATTTATTTATTGAACAGGAGTCAATGTTTACTGTATCTATTTTATTTTTCACTGTATCTTTGTGATAATATTATAGATCTATACTTCATTTTGTTCCGCTCATAAATATGGATCAATCACCTTCTCTGTTACTAGAAGAATTATGCAACTAGATAAACCACCTTKCCATATTTACGAAAATATTTATGAAAACGCTAGGGTTTCAAGGATGTGAGGATACCATGCTACACACAACAATTTGTTTTAAAGGAAAAATAAAAATAAATTCAATTACCCAAGATATATATGAGAAGATATGGTAATATTTGGTGCTAAATGCCATGCAATAACTTGTTATGTGTTATGATGTTGAAGGAGCTAAATTATAGAGAGAATCATAGTTTCACCAATAAAATTGAATGAGTTGTGACCAATTATAGATCCTAGTGCAAAGGTTATTATTTATACAAATAGACCATACATAGTTCACTTTAAAAGGGAAACATCAATGTAGGGAAATATCAATGTAGAGAAACATCTATGTAGAGGTGGGCCATATCTATGATGGATTTTTCTTTTATATTGAAACTCAATATAAATGCAATATCTTGGTTGAGATGACATTTTCGGTGTTGAAGGAATATGTATGTTTTTTTTTAAGGGGATATTGATAGAATAAGATGGAATCTTAACATCCAGGGTTACTAGAAATCCTAAACATGTTGTAATATTTTCCACATAGAACCACATAGAGACTTGTATGATGGTGTAGTGTCCCCAAGGCCAAGGCCTTTGTAAATCTGGTTTATGAAATGATTTGTAAATATGTGTTATAAGCTGGTGAGACAAGTTTGTATAAGCCAGTGGGATTATGTGATTGTTAGGCCAAAGATTCTAAGGGTTGGAGGCCAAAGCCCTGATTTTGTACCTGTATGTATGCAACACATTAATAAAATATAAACACTGCCGCGTGCAGACCGACAGGATGAATGAGTGATGGGGGACTGAGCTTCCACAGAGTGGGCAAGGAATTAGGGGCTGGAAGGTGGGAAAAGGGGCTAAGTGTTGAGCCTAGGGGCTTAGGCCTTGGGAATAATATTTTATTATTATTCCAAAAGAACATGTGCATTTTATGTTTTTATCCTAAGTTCCTGGCAAGGGGGAAAACGAGCAAAGGGGATGCATGCTGATGGAACACATGTAGTTCCATGGGTGACAAGTGTCAACCCTAGTGCATGCGAATAAAATGATTGCACTGAACTGTGAGAGGGGTTCCTCCTCCATTCCACCCGACTTTCTGAGCATGTACGAAGCTATGAACAACACAACAATCTTGACCTCTGCAAGAATACCTTATGCATCCCTGAGAGCCGAAAAGCATGTGTTCATTTCTGAAAATCCAGGTTCACCCTCTGTTCTGAGTCGTGGAGTCTGTGTTGATCCCCTGCGTGAATTAACAGTCACATATTCCCGAGAACCATCACTGTGAGACCTTGCACCATTGTTGAGCCTGTTGGGAAGCCCATGTCTATTTTCTCGGTTGGCTGTTGTGGCTACGCAGAGCTAGACTGCACGTGGCTTGCTAGCTAGTGCAAGTTGTGATTGAGCCTATGTATGACCTCTCTCTAGGTGAGGGAGGTCACTGTTGTTGGAAGAGGCAGGCTGTCAAGCCTATGAGAAACTCTCTCCAGGTGAGAGATTTTGTTGGGAAGTGGTTTGTTCCAAAGAGAGTCCAACACCAGCTCCAAGATCTGAGACTTCCTGATCCAGCCTGTTGCTAAGACCCAGAGAGGGAGGTGTAGCACCGATAGACTGTGCTTGTGAAGGTGTATACTCTCGGGTGGAACATGCATGTGCGGAATGAGAGTCTGGTAGTAGTGGGCGTAAGATGGCATCCTCGGAAGAATCCTTCCAGTATTTCTGTGTTGTTTTCCTTGTAACCTCAGCCTAGCCTAGGATACCTTGCCTTGGGGTGGAGCTTAGTCCCATCTCCGGGGTGAACCATTGTTGAGCTGATGAGCAATACTGTCTAAGGCTGGGAGGTTTGTGGAAGGCCTGCACGTGGTTGGTGGAATCTACCACTGTTTCAAAGATAAGTACCAGTTGATGCTTTAATTATGTTTCTATATCTCTATGTTTATCATGTATTCTCCTGTGTATATCACTTAATGTTAATGCTATTGATTGTTTGTTATAGAAGTAAATAATATGAGTACTTTGAGAATTAAATGTATTATGTTGCTTAAATGCATGTGGATTATATAATGCATGTATGAGCTATGTAAAAGGTGTGTTACAGTTTGGTATCTGACAACGATTAAGATTTGGTAAAAGAAAAGGTGCACTACAATTTGGTATCAGAGCCAAGGTTTCAATGCTGAGCTTAGATGGGCCAGTTGAGTGGTCTTTGGACAGAGGGTGTGAGAAGAAATTGTGTTTGGAGGACCGATTTCGGACCCTGGAATGCTTCGGATGTGTCAAGGAGTTACTTGACTATGCTTACAAGCTCAGGAGGTATAGTTGTGTTATGAAACCACAGTAGATGTGGTCTATGGCCACAGGGAGAGAGGACTCCACACCGGCAGTGCTGGATCCTTAGGATGTGTTCAGGAAGGAAGTAGCAAACCCTTATGATCGTCGGATCGGGAAAGCATGCGCAGGGTTTAAAAACTCTTTTGAATTGCACAAGAGCATGGGAATCGTGATACATGAAATCCTGAAATCTTCAAAGACGGAGGTTCTGAAGACAAGGACCAGGAGTCTCGAGGTCACAAGTCATGAAATAGAGAAGTGAACAGGGACCATCCATTTACAGAGGAAAGGTGTCATGAGATACTCATGTTCGAGGGTTCAGACAGTGAAGGGTGAAAAAGGAAGTCTCTCGTCTTCGCAAGTGGTGAAGTCACGAAAAGATCAGGACCATCCATCTGAGGAGGACAGATGGAAGCAATCAAGGGATCGGAAAAAGTGTCGAAGAAGTCTAAGTTTGAGGTTTCGTGAACTCCTAGTTTCACAAGGTGAGAGCCCAAGAGTTGCATGCTCCAAGTCACGAAGTTGCGAAATCGCGAGGAGCAAGGATAGCCATCAGATCTAGAGAATGGGAGGAGCATTGGATCAAGAACCCCATTATCATATCGTGCATTCAGGGGTTTAAAAGTTGAGAGGACCTCTTATCGACTATAGAAGTAGTGAAGTGCCAAGAGTGGGCAATGAAGGAACACATGGCTGAACCATAAGGTGGGGCCCGCATGATAAATCAGTAGACACGTGTCACCTGAAGAAAGGAGTCAACATTTCGTTGATTTCTCATGTCTCAGGGATTCATGGGATGAGATCATGAAGGCTCAACACTTCAACCTGCGAGGTTGTGAATAGTGAAAAGCGTCAAAAGAGGAGTCAACCTAGTGTTGACTTATCGCGTCTCAAAAGATCACACAAGGAGGGCACGAAGGTTTAACCTTTGAACTCGCAAAGTCGTGAGTAGCGAGAATCACGAGAGAGAAATCAGTTATTGCATCTTGGGGTCTCATGAAGGGAAGGTGCCAAGGTTGGACACTCCAACTCGCAAAGGTGTGCATTGTGAAGAGGAGCTAGCGGTTAAGCCTAGCCATCGGCCACGTAAGGAAGGCCCTAACGAAGGAGAGCCATACCCTTGTTGTATTCTCAGGTATTGGAGTATTGAAGAAGAGGAGTCGAGGATCTTCGACTCACGAACTCGCGAGATTACGAGTTGTGGAAGGACTTTGGGTTAGGCCCTTGGTCACAAGCGCTGAGGTCACTTGGGAAGGTGGAGGTTGCACCTAGTGTTGTTCACATAGGTGGGGCTTCCGAAAGGACCCATGGATCGATAATTGAAGATTCTAGTGGGAATCCACAGAGTCACTTCGGCTCAAGGGGAAATTGAACGATCCTGTAAGCGGACTCTCGACCCGAGGGTCAAGTGTGCCTACATCATAGGGAGTCATTGCATCATGGACTCCCAGGTATAGAAAACACGAAGTCCCGAAAAGTACAAGGCCGAGCAGAGCTCGGAAAATTCATGAAATTGAAAATTTTTCTTAAGTTTGATTGTTAAGAATGATTGAGGAATAGTCAAGAAACGAAGGTCTGAAAAATTCTAGTCGTCTACACATTTGTATTGTAGAAGGTTGACAAGTTCCATAAATAATTTGAATTTCCACAAAGTGCAAAGAAACGAAAGAGATACATAATGCTTCCAGTTTAGAAAATGAAGCTCAGAAGAGATAGCGTAGAACTTTTGTATGTAGAGTGTGCATATCCAACGCAAGGAGTGCTTATAGAGGGAACTTGTTTAAGTTTAAAAGACTCTAGGAGACAAGCGTAGAGTGTGCTAGGAGGACACCAAAAAGTCTTTTGGAAAACACTGAAGGGTCAAATCCCTTTGAGACTGAGTAAGTTAAAATATCAGGGGGAAACAATGCAAGTTCTCACGTAGAGCGCAAGTGTGCGGCAAGGTGAAGTTAAAATTTCACTAACCGAAGCTCCGAAGGGAAAACACCATCGAATCCTTACAATTATTCGAAATCCTTCAAGTTAGGGAGGAAGTAGAGGCCAAAAGAATTGACACCAAGATATTTGGAAAGAATTCCTTGAGAAGCAGAGTGGAACAATCAGAATTCTCTGTGAAGAACTCGTGAAATCTCGAGGGCCATAAGATAACCGAAAGTTGCAAGGTGGTTAGTGGATGGAGAAACTCGCCACCCTAGGATCCAAAATAAAAGTGGGTCGTTGATCGTGGTTGGTTTGAACTGTTGGATCATTTCGTGAATTCAGGGATCGTGAACTTGGAGTGCAGTCCAAATTCTTGGTCACTCCAAGTCCCGAATTGCGAAAGATATTAACAAGGGTAGAATCGGATGGTGGAGCACTTCTAGGATGAAGTGTTGAAAACCCATGAGCCGTCGGATCCAACCAACTGCGAGGAGGATAATGCTAAGAGTCATTCAGTACTCGAAGTCTCACGAGAGGTATTGAACCATCGATCTCAGGGAAGATCGAACCGTTGATTCCTTTCATCGGGAATTTGGAGAATCGAAAGTTGGGAGAACATAGGAAGTTGTTCTCGAAAATCCTCAAACGCGAAATTACGATTCACAAGGAGAGATCTAGACCATTAAATCATGGTGAGTTTAATTCATTGATCTGACACACTTGAATTTCATGAAGACGAAATTTGAAAAAGGGAAGAGAACTGCTTTCTAATTTCGCGAACTGTGAAGTCTTGATTCAGGAGAAAAAGGATCCACACCGTTGGGTTAAGAGGAGCTTTGAGTCGTTGGATCTGACTCACGTAGATTTTGAAAAACTAGATACCGGAAGAAAATAAGGGGAAACTATTATTCAAAACCCCGAAACGCGAATTGTCATTTCGTGAGGAATTGACTGGGACTGTTGAACCCGGAAAGTTGTGGACCTTTGATCTGTGGCAATTGGGGTTTGGGGTTTGAAAGAAATTATTTTTGACTACGAGGTCATGCCGGTGGAAGTTAAAGGAAGAGCTAGCACACGCTAGACTCTTGTTTTGGATTTCGGGGATAGAGAGAGTCGAGGGTGAGTCATATCGAAACATGCGGTATGCAAAATCCTGAAATGCCTTTTGGATAGGCACGTGGTCATAGCCGGTGGCCATGTGGGAGAAACTTGTGGCGCCGCTATTTCTCTCAGGTGAGTTTTCACATGAGGCCTGTGGAATTGTTCTGTGGAGGATCTAGAAAGGACCCAAAGAGTTTCTCCAGCTCCGAGAGTTGAGGATCCATTAAATGGGAGGTCAACAGACCCCACTGAGGTGGGGAAAAACTGCGTCGAAAATGCTCAGGGAAGGAATAACTATGCATAGTTATTACAGCGGAGAGCACAAGAAGATTCAGGAATCCTGGAAGAATTGAATACTTCTGGTATCCGTAAGAAAAAGTGTTATAGGGAGAAAGAAGTTGCTGCAATTTGTGGCAACAAGTATGTTATGGCTTGTTTGGCCAGCCCAAGGAAAGAATGCTTGCATTTTGCAGGTGTTGTTGGTAATTTTGCTGCCTCATGAAGGAAGCAACAGAGAGTTGAAGAGCCGGTTATAAGTCTAATAAAAGAAGCTTGAAAACTTCTACTGCTATCAGATATGCAGGTAGTATAATTTTTAATGGCAGCCATGCAGGTATGAGTTTTTATCACTCTTTTTGCATACTTGTTGAAAGAAAATTATGGTAAGAATTTCTTCAGCCAGAGCTATGTTATTAAATCACATGATTATATGATTGAATGCATACCACTGGATGTGGTAAAGGCTGTAGGCCTGTATTAATTCAAATCTTTTTAGCTTCTTAATGAACACATTGACATAGTAGAATGTCACGTTAATTTGGTTATGGGGTAGTAACCAAAGAATTAAAAGATAAAAACTGATTGTAAGAATAAATGCCAGTGAGCTAGTCATGTATGAGACCAGGACCTGGTTGAATATGACAAGGTATGGAGAATGTGGCAATACATTGGCCAGAATAGAGAGCGTTATGTAATTCAATGCAAGGTGCACTGAATAAGAATTCATTGAGAATCACAGTCATGCATAATAAGTAATAGAATTGCATACTAAGTGCAATGGTTGAATATGTTTTGTAAGTACATGCATATATATTATTGCATGAAAATAATTATGCTAATGGCTGAAATGTTGCTAACCCCTGAAATTGAGAACATTTTAGGAACTGTTAAACATTGCAACAGGAAAGTTACAAGCTAGGTAGTCACAGGAATGGAGGCTACATAAAATTTTATGTTCAGAAAATTGAAATAATGAACTTACTATTGTTAACTATGGACACGCATATGCATAGAATGATGAGTCATTCTATTGGTCAAGTTGTTTGGTAATTGTGATTGAATTTCCAGGTGCAGAAATTCTAAGATTATTTCATAAGATATTGTAGTACATGTTGAATTATAATGTACAAAAAATACTGACAATTTGCTGGTAGTATGCAAGATGAAGTCTTGCAGGAAAATTGTAGGTAGTTTTGTGCCTTTGGAAAAATCATAGGGGTGATTGCATTCATAATGTGGCAACAACCAAGATGAATCATGAAATAGGACGTCATGTTTTGGGAATAAAAGTTGAATTTCCTTTCAAATTAATTGGAATTCCTAAATGAATTCTTGTATGTTCTCTCACGATAACTACATGTGGTTGATGCAGATGAGATGATTTTGATAAAATTTAAAATGTTGGCTACAAAGAGCATCTCGAAAAGATGCTTCTTGGAAACCTTTGAGGGTAGTTGGAACTCCTAGAGCCATGGTGCTCTAAGAATTCCTGATCTGGCTTGTTGCAGAGACCCAGAGAGGGAGGTGTAGAATCGATGGATTGTGCTTGTGAAGGTGTATACTCCCAGGTGGGACAGGAATGTGGGGAATGATAGACTGTTGGTTGGAGTATTGTCGAGGTTTGAATGGTTGGAGTGTTGCTGAGGTCTGGTACCTTGGGCTAAACCATGTGGATAAGGATTGTGGACCATGGCTATCTTGGGAAGCCATTGCCCGATGGAGTCACAGCTCTGCTCCGGGGTGGTAGGTCTTATCACTCAAAAGATAGGTACAATTATCTATTTATTGTATGTTGTGTATGTTGTATACAATTTTAATGTTATTGAATTTGTTTGTATACACATACATATACATTGCATATATGGTTGCATTATTGCATCCATGATGGTACATAATGTATTTCATATTTCATTACTTAAGAAATATTTCTACCTGATGCTAATCATGTTATTGACTGGAATGTGGTTCTGGTGGAGCCAGAAGGTGTCCTACAAGTGCATCCTGTGCACATATTGGACAGGAAAATAAAACAGATCTGGAATCAAGCTAGTGAGCTTGTAAAGGTACATTGGACCTAGTACGGTCTTGAGGACATGACATGGGAGCATGTAGATGCTATGCGGGTAGAGTACCCACATCTTTTTGAAAATTTTGAAAATCTTGCAGAGACAGTGTAAGGTTGCACTGAGGATAGTGCAGAAATAAGGGGAGGGGCATTGTAGTGGCCCCAAGGCTGAGACCTTTGTAAATCTGGTTTATGAAATGATTTGCAAATATGTGTTATAGGCTGGTGAGACAAGTTTGTATAAGCCAGTGGGCTTATGTGATTGTTAGGCTAGAGAGCCTAAGTGTTGGAGGCCAAGGGCCTGATTTTGTACCTGTATGTATGCAACACATTAATAAAATACAAACACCATCACGTGAAGATCGACACGATGAATGAGTGATGGGGGACCGAGCTTCCATAGAGTGGGCAAGGAATTAGAGGTTGGAAGGTGGGAAAAGGGGCTAAGTGTTGAGCCTAGGGGCTTAGGCCTTGGGAATAATATTTTATTATTATTCCGAAAGAACATGTGCATTTTATGTTTTTATCCTAAGTTACTGGCAAGGGGAAAACTGTGCAAAGGGGATGCATGCTAATGGAATGCATGCAGTTCCATGGGTGACAAGTGTCAACCCAAGTGCATGCGAATAAAATGGTTGTACTGAGCCGTGAGAGGGGTTCCTCCTCCATTCCACCCAACTGCCTGAGTGTGTATGGATCTATGAACAACACGACTGACCCGACCTCTACAATAATACCTCGTGCATCCCTGAGAGCCGAAAAGCCTCTGTTCATTTCTGAAAAGCTAGGTTCACCCTTTGTTCTAATCCATGGAGTCTGTGTCTATCCCCTGTGGGAATTACTAGTCACACATTCCCAAGAACCATCACTGTGAGACCTTGTGCCATTGCTAAGCCTATTGGGAAGCCCATGTCTATTTTCTTGATTGGTTGTTGTGGCCACACAGAGCTGGACTGCACTTGGCTTGTTGGCCAGTGCAAGTTGTGATTGAGCCTATGTATGACCTCTCTCTAGGTGAGGGAGTTGACTGTTGTTGGAAGAGGCAGGCTATTAGGCCTATGAGAAACTCTCTCTAGGTGAGAGAGTTTGCTGAGAAGTGATTTATTCTAGAGAGTGTCCAGTACCATCTCCAGGCTCTGAGACTTCCTGATTTGGCTTATTGTCGAGACCCAGAGAGAGAGGTGTAGCACCGATGGACTGTGCTTGTGAAGGTGTATACTCCCAGGCGGAACATGCATGTGGGGAATGAGAGTCTGGTAGTAGTGGGTGTAAGATGGCATCCCGGGAAGAATCCTTCTAGTCTTTTTGTGTTGTTTTCCCTATAACCTCAGCCTAGACTAGGATTCCTTGCCTTGGGGTGGAGCTTAGTCCCATCTCAGGGGTGACGCACTGTTGAGCTGATGAGCAATGCAGTCTAAGGATGGGAGGTTCGTGGAAGGCCTGCACATAGTTGGTGGAATCTACCATTGTTTCAAAGATAAGTACCAAAAGATGATTTAATTATGTTTCTATATCTCTGTGTTTATCATGTATTCTGTTGTGTATATCAATTAATGTTAATGCTATTGATTGTTTTTTATAGCAGTAAATAATATGAGTACTCTGAGCATTAAATGTATTTCTTTTATTAAATGCATGTGGATTATATAATTCATGTATGAGATATGTAAAAGGTGTGTTACATTTTGGTATCTGACAACGATTAAGACTTGGTAACAGAAAAGGTGCGCTACAGAAGGAAAGTCATTTTCAATAAAAAAAATCTTGCATTCTAGTGAATTGTGCATCTTTGTTTTTGAAACCCATGCAGGTCCTTCAACCACTTCATTATTTTTTCATGAAAATTACACCTCATCCTGCATATAGACATGTGTAAGTATATTAATTTTCTTATTTAACCGTCATTTTTGTTTAGGGTTATAATTAGGTGTTAGTCTTTGTTTTTCTGCAAAGTAACCTTGAAATTTTTAGTTTATGTACATTCTTACCTAGTAATTAGCCAATGCAGCTAGTAGGAGGGGGGAAATCAAATATTCTTGTTTTCCTTCCATGTGGATGACCTATTTATTTTAATGTTTCACATGGGCTAGTGGACTAGAAATTGAAATCAATCACATTTCCACCTTATTTTTTTTTCAAGACTAGAAGTAATCTTGTAGTCAGAGTATTCTCTTCACCTCTAACTTTTGAGTGATCTTGGTGAACTAGAGTGACTTCAATATTAATTCACCTCTCTTGTAGATTCAAAAAACATATGCAGATTAATTATGAATATTAAACACCTCATATGTGTGCATCTCTGATTTATTAATCTCTTTAAAGTTTTTTCATCCATAATTTGAGAGTCTTTAGGATTGGAATACCTCATATATGATAGTTCTAAAAGGACCAAAATTGTCCGCATATTTTTCTATAATCTAGTGATAGTTTAATTATTTCAACAATTTAATTTTGCAAGCTTGCAATAATACACTTACAACTTAATTAGGAAAAAGGTAAGGACCCCATGAAATCCACATGCCGTATTGCTACTATTTTGTTTCGCAAATTTCGCAAAATTGTCACTCTCACATCACACATTACACTTAGACCTAATCAATTGGAATCTCCCCTCTTTAGAGTATGCTCTTCACCCTACACCTAAAATTGATTTGGGAGAATTAGAAACATTGAAGTGTTTTGAAAAATCCTTCATCACACCTATGATAAAAGAAACTAGTTGAAGACTCCATTTCCAAGCCCTTAAAAGAAAACCTAAATAAACAAACTAAAATCCTTCCTGAGGAGATCCAAAAATACTCTTTTAGATTTGGCTAGTATTTCGAGGATAGGAATCCACAAAATTCCCCATTATCACTACTCATTTGAAGCATAGAAGTATTCCCGGTGTACTTAAAAGCATCCATTACAAGTGTGACAAAGAAAAGGAAGGGAGATACTTCCATACACTCAAATACTCATATTGTTGATACTGAGAGGGGGGTGAATTAGTATTAAGTAACATTTAAAACCTTTTTCAACTTGTACTTTAACCATTCAATTATATCCAATGAGAAATGAACAATAGTATAAGAGTTACACGAATACACCACAATACACCATGCACAATATATGAGAAATAATCAATAGTTATTGTTCAAGGGAAGTAATGACTTCCAAAGGTAGGTACAACTTCCAAATGTAAAGGGAGGGATAAACCTCCAAGAGGAAGATACAATCCTCAAATATAAAGAGAGGGTTTAAATCTCCATCCTTTCTCCTTCCTTCCACCCAAGAATATATGAGAGATAATACAACTTTACGTTAAATCATCACCATCAACCAACCATCACATAGAACCTGATAATGCTTCCTGAGACTTCTTCAATTTTTGAAATTCTTCAAGTCTTGGAATAATATGATCCTATAAATAATATTACTCAATGTATTCTCTGAAACTTCTCCAAGTTTAACTCCTTCAATCCTCCCCAAAAAGAAGTTATAGAGAGAATTGTAGACCTTGTTCAATTCTGGTTTATTCAGGAGAGTGAACTTGTACAGAATTCCCCACGCTCAAAATTTAACATTCAATTCTGAAACTCACACACAAGAAACTAAAGTCTGTACTCATCCAATGAAAGTGGTCTCACTTAATGTGGATTCTCTATGAAGAATTTATGATTGTTTTACTTGGAAAACATGTTTATTGATGAGCTTCAGGACTGGTCAAAATACCTATCTTCCATAGAGTGTATCTATGTAATTATAGTGAATCAAAACATGAAACTTTTACCACAGGTACCTTGATATTTCTTCTCAATACCATAGCAATTTCACCATTTGAATCGTTCTAGAAAAATATTTATAGAAAAAATGGTAAGATGACCTGAAAATAACATACCTTAGAACACATCAGCAAAATACTTCATCCTCCCTTGAAATCTGACCTTCTTTACTTCTGATTTCCTCTGAAATTCGACTTGGGTGTCAAATGAATGTATAATGAAATTTATTTATACCATTTATGTCACTGCCTTTTAACATTAGGGTGGACCTGACACTTTCTTATTTTGTAATTCTTTTCTTTAATTATCTCCAGAGCCTACATGTACTTCCTTCTTCAATTCACTTTGTCATCTTCAAAAATTCATTTCTCCTCAACCATGAGGACGTGCCACATACCAACAGAAAAAACATGATGTGTACTATCTGTCCATGGGTGTTGTATCTACATGTGCATTGTCCTTCATGTCCAAATACCTTCATCAATCTTGCGGTCCAAAACCAATGACTAGGGTTGATATCAATGACAACAACCAATCTTCCAACAAACTCCCCCTTTGTCATTGATGGCAACACTCATGCTCCCCCTATCATCATGATCCCAATTTATCTCTCTTTTTGACATCAATGGAAAAGGGTAGGGTTGCTCCCCCTGAGTTTAATGGAAAAAGGTAACTCTCTTATTTGGGGCTACTTCCCCTGAACATGTGGCACTCAATAATACTTCATCATTATTTTTGGTCTTTGTGAATTTTTCTTCCTTGGAATCCTTTTGTGTGGTTTCTTTCTTCTCTATCTTCTTCATGTCTAGGATGTATATGTTGTACAGTCTTCTTATTGCATTTGCAACCAATCTTCCTAAGTTATTTTCTCTAATTTTACATTTTCGAGAGTCAAACATAAGAGTGTATCCTTGATCACATATTTTGTTGACACTGAGGAGATTATGCTTCAGATATTCAACCAATAGGACTTTTCCTTCTTTTACATTTTCACTTCCAATATTTACAGTTCCTTTTCCAAGTATTTTGGTAGATGAGTCATATCCAAATGCAACATTTCCACCCTTTTTCCTCACGCTGACAAATTTGCTTTGATATCTGGTCATATGAGATGAGAACCCACTGTCTATGAACCATTCATCTTCTTCTTTGCATTATTTAGCGACCAATGTTATTCAACAATTTTCATTGTGTGGAATTTCTTTCCTTTTCCATGTTGTAGTTGGTATGTAGAATTTTGGCATACGATTATCTTCCTTCATCTCTCTACAATCTCGTGCTTTGTGACCAAGATTATTGCACTTGTAACATACAATATTTTGATCCATTAATCACTCAAATGGATTATAATTTATGTTGACAGGTCTATAAACATTTCCATATCTACTATTTTCACCATTCATGTAGCTTACATAGTTGTTACTTTCATTAATTCTACAATTGATTTCCTTGTGTCCAAAATTTCCACAAGTATAACAATGTCCAAGAAAGAAATTTTGATATCTGGGTGTAAGTGATCTTCTTTGTGGTGTGGTCCATCTGGGTTCATGATCTATTCTTCTATAGTTTCCTTCATAATGATTGCTTTCATACCTAATGGGAGAGAATCTTCTTGATGTCTCATTCCTTTTGAATTCTAGTCTTCTATCTTGTTGTTCAACTTGTTCTAGAGTGTTGGTTTCATCATTTTCAACTTCCTTCTCTTGTTTTGTTGTCTTCAAACTGTCACTATATCCTAGTCCTGTCCTGTTGTTTGGAGATCTTTGACTGCTAAGTATCTCATCTAATTTTTTAGTGCTTTCTTCGAACTTATTCAACTTTTATGTTGTCAATAGTAGCTCCCCTTTTCTGTGATCCAATTCTTCTTTCAATTTCTCATAATCTTCCAATTGTTCGTTCAAGCTATTAATGGTATTTTCAATCTTGTAATCCTCTTCTTCACAACTACTCAATTCACCTTTTAATATTATCTTTGTGTTTCTAAGATTTCTATTTTTAGTTTCAACATGCTCCAACTTTTCAAGATTCTCATCTTCTTGTTCACTCTTTGGATTTTCTTTGTATCCATAAAAGGACTCAAGGTTGGTTTCTTCATCTGAATCTTCTTCATAAATGATTTATTCTTCTTTATAATTCTTGTGATCATCATCTTGGGTTTCTTGGGTTATGAAGAGGACTTCTCCTCCATCATTATATTCTTCACTCTCATCTAAGGAGATGTTCATCCTTGGAGTAGAAGCTCTTTTTATTGTTGAGAATTCTCTTTTTATAGTAGAAGTTTTCAACAATATGTCCTATTCTACCAAATTTAAAGCATTTGAGAGGATACTTACCTTTGTATCTTCCACTTCCTTTCTGGAACCTTCTTACGAAATTTGTTATTTCTTCATCAAGGTCATTATCCTTGTATTTTGTCTTCTTTATGGCTTTAAAGGTTGTGTCATTGTTTGGCTCGTCACTTTCTGTACCTATTCTCATTTCATATACTATAAGAGACCCATGTAATTCTTCCATTGTCATTGTGGTCAAGTCCCTAGTTTCTTCAATGGCAAAGACCTTAGCATCATTCTTCAAGAGAAGTGTTCTCAACACTTTTTGTACAACCAAGGATTCATTGAGCTCTTCACCTAATCCCCTAATGGCATTAACAACTTCATCAACTCTAAGAAAATAGGTTGCAATATCTTCCTTTTCATTCATCTTCAAATTTTCAAATTCTTCTCTGTGTCGTTGAAGCTTGACCTTCTTAACTTTTGGATCACCTTCGTAGATACTCTTGAGTTTGTCCCATACCTCTTTAGTAGTGTTGTATCCCATCACTTTTCTAGCAATGGTTGGTGCCAATGCTACTAGAATAACATGTATAGATTTTGAATTACAACTCATAAGCTTCTTCTCATTTGGATCGGTTGGAGCATTATTTGGGATTACATAGCCATTTACAACTAAGTACCAAATGTCCACTCCCAAAGCCATTAGGTAAGTTTTCACTCTATCACTCCAGTATGAAAAATTTATTCAATCAAATTTTTGAATCCCATTTGAAATGTGTTCATGGTCATCCATCTCTACTCAGGATTTTCCATCCAACGGTTAAACTATTATGAAAGCAACCTGCTCTGATACCAGTTGTTAATGAGAGGGGCGTGAATCAATATCAAGTAAAATTTTAAACCTTTTTCAACTTATACTTAAAGCATTCAATTTTATCCAATGAGAAATGAACAATAGTATAAGAGTTACACCAATACACCACAATACACCATGCACAATATATTAAAAATAATCAATAGTTATTGTTCAAGGGAAGTAATGACTTCCAAAGGTACCTACAACTTCCAAATGTAAAGGGAGGCATAAAACTCCAAGAGGAAGCTACAATACTCCAACATCAAGAGAGGGTTGAACTCTCCATCCTTTCCCCTTCCTTCCAACCAAGAATATATGAGAGATAATACAACTTTACATTAAATCATCACCATCAACTAACTATCACATAGAACCTGATAATGCTTCCTGAGACTTCTTCAATTTCTGCAACTATTCAATTATTGTAATACTTTGATTTTGTAGATCATATTACTCAATGTATTCTCTGAAACTTCTCCAATTTTCACTCCTTGAATCCTCCCTAAAAACAAGTTATAGAGAGAATGGTAGAACTTGTTTAATTCTGGTTTATTTAGGAGAGCGAACTTGTACAGAATGCCTCGCGCTCAATATTTAACAGTCGATTATGAAACTCGCACACAAGAAACTAAATTCTATAATATTTCCAATGAAAGTGGTCCCACTTCATTTAGATTATCTATGAATCTGTTATGATTTTTTTACCCAGAACACTTGTTTATTGACTAGCTTCAGAACTGGTCAAAAACCCTATCTTCCACGGAGTTTATCTCGATAATTGTAGCAAATCAAGAGATAAAACTTTTACCACAAGTACCTTGATATGTCTTCTCAATATCATAGAAATTACACCATCTGAATCATTCTAGAAAAAAAATTTATAGCGAAAATGGTAAGATGACCTGAAAATAACATACCTTAGAACACATCACCAAAATACTTCATATTCCCTTGAAATCTAGCCTTATTTACTTCTAATTTTCTTTGAAATTTGGCTTGTGTGTCAAATGAATGTATAATGAAATTTATTTATACCATTTATGTCACTTCCTTTTAACATTAGGGATGACCTGAAACTTTCTTATTTTGTAATTCTTTTCTTTAATTATCTTTAGGGCCTACATGTACTTCCTTCTTCAATTCACTTTGTCATCTTCAAAAATTAATTTCTCCTCAACCATGAGGATCCACGTGATGTGCCACATAACACCAAAAACAAAATGATGTACACTATACATCCATGGGTGTTGTATCTTAATGTGCATTGTCCTTTATGTCCAAATACCTTCATCAATCTTGCGGTCCAAAACCAATGACTAGGGTTGGCATCAATGAAAACAACCAATATTCCAACACATATTGTTGCATTCAATAACTCAATTGTTTCAGTTTAGTTTAAGCATTTGTCTTTGATTAGACCATTTAATTCATAAAAGAAAAAATAAGCATCTTCCAATTAAAACGCATACACCCACCGTAATTTTAGAGCCATAGGGGACCCTTTGGTACCTCGACATTCTTGACACCTATAAGATCTTCCACTAGTGTTGGGGTTTTTTCTCAGACTTTCTTCTTCTCCATTTCAATATTTATCTCCACATTCACCTTTGAACATAAAATTGTGATATAAGTGTATCCTATCTCCAGTTAGAATATATGTTGCGTTGTGTCCTGATTGACACTCTTGAGCCTCTATGCACATGAGAAATAATACAACCGGGTCAACCTCAATCTTATATGTTTGTGTTAACCGGCCACCTAAACCATCGATTCACCTAGACCACTAGGCACTGGGAATGGTCCTTCATAAATCCTAAGTGATCATGAGTCTGTTCTAGTTTAACCAGCCACTAGACATTTAAAACCTTCTTCTTTGTATAATCAGATATCATTTCTTTGTAACGTATGAGCACTTCCAACTATGCACTAATCCTTTCTTTACATGAGTCATGAATTAGCTCTCTCGTCTTAGCAACTCTCAATATTTTTTTTATTCTTTCCTTAAAATTCAAGCTGAGATCGCTCACCTTATTTCACACAAAGTTTACACTTCTTTGTAATCCCTATACCCAATTTTGATTAGGGATTGAATTACAGGCTCTATTTCATTTCCTTTGCAAGTTAACATTACAATATATACACAAAACCTGGATATCCATTGACATATTCATAAAATATTGAAACACATCAACAGAGAGAGGCACAAAGATAGCGAAGGAATAAACAAAATATTTTATTAACCCAAACTTTGTATATGGATTCTCCTAAAGATACAATATATCTCCTATTGGCGTCCTATAATTATAGGTGAATCGATTCTTCGACTGTTGATTTGGCATTTTCCCTCGTGATGACAAAGTCTGGCTCGGTTGATCCCGTTTCCTCCCTCCATCCATTTTGCCCGATCCTCCACCATTCTGTTGCATCTTTCATCCTCCGCTGCGCCTTCACTCCCTTGTCTTTTCAACCCATTGAATACGCCTCACCCGCCTTGTAACATCCCACTCTAGCGCACTGAGACCGCTTATTCTTTGAGGACACTTGCTCGCAAGTGATCTGGACCCCTTTTGATGTTGGACTTTATATATTTGATTATGATGTGATTGACAGATGATATGATGCGTTACTATTCATGTATACGGGTGCTATTGAATCAGTTGATTGAGTGTGCAGGTTTGTGACCTTGAGGATGCGGAGGCATCGGTA